>JAHWFP010033102.1:162678-192381 GCA_023313725.1 Lithobius niger | reverse complement strand
GAAACGTATTTCTTGCCTGAGAGAAACTGATACACTTCTTCAATTGTTGGTATTGGATATTTGTCAGCAACAATTTGCTCATTAAGTAGCTTGAAATTCAGAACAGAGCATTTTCCTCCTCCTCCCTTCTTTGGTTTCAGAAAAAAAGGAGATCCCCATGGACTTATCGAGGGTTCTATCAGATCATCTTTTTCTAACTGATCAATGGTTCTGATAGTTTCTTGTTTTACTTCAGGTGAAACTGGATACCTTTTCTGATACACAGGTTTTGGAGTAGTTTTGAACTGTATACGGTGGTCTGTAACATCAGTTCTTCCTGGTTTCCCTGGAAATCTATATCTATTTTGATCTATCACTTGCTTCAGTTGCACAAACTGCACTTCAGTCAAACTGTTCAAGTCTCTGTTCTTGTCTTCTGTTGCTAACCTCCAAAGTGGATTACGTTGCTGATTACATTCACTCTTTGATGCTTCTCTTGATAGTGGAAAGACAAATTTTGGTTCGTTGAGGAAGTATCCAACTTCATTTGCATGATCAACGACAATCTCATTTTCTTAAATCATACGAGATTGTTCCCAGAATACATGAAACAGCTAGGTTTTCAAAAATTCTAAAGTTAACCCATTTTCTTCTCTTGTGAACACAAATACGAATGTTAATTACACCCAGTGGCATTATTTCTTCTCCATTGCCCAATTACACTGGTTGACCATCATATTGTTGCATTGGAGCATCTGGTGCTGTTAGTAGTCTCCAGCTGTTGCTCATGTTATTGTAGAGAGAGCCTGAATCTAAATCTGCAAAGAAAAATCTTTCACCGTATTCTACTGGAATGGTGAGTAATTCTATAGTTGTATCTTCCTGTAACATAAACATTCTTTGTTGATTATTGCTCAAACTGGGGCAATTTCTAGTATAATGTCCTGTTAGGTAGCATTTATAGCAAGTTGCGCTCTGTTCCCGTTGTTGTCGATAGTTCATCCTCTGTTGTCTAGAAAATTCATTACTTCGTCCATCTTGTTGCAAATTAGTGCTTGGTAGATCACTTGTAGCTTGAGTCTCAGTTATACTAGGATCCGTGTTCATTTGCTGTCTCGTATCGACACTGACTTTACTTTGCTCCTGACTTGCTCCTCTCCTCTAGTTCATTTGATTAGAGTTGCTAATATTCTGGTTTGGACTAGCTGCACTTTTCCTGTTAGGCCTCTGTTGCGTACTAGTACCTCCCATTCTACTTTGCCTAGGTAATGAACTTACTTCTGGTGCCTCTTCTATGGGAAACCTCAAGTAACGTACCATTTTATTTGTTTCTTCCATTAGTTGAATGATAGTCTCAATATTTTTGTTATCGAGATAGTTACGTTGATCTTTGTTCATCTTCTCAATGATGGCATCAACTTGCTGTTTTGGATCAGTTTTGATTTGTAATTTGCCAAACTCTAGCGAAATACGATCCACAAACTCCGCTGTAGGTTCCAACTTTCCTTGTCTCATTTTGGAGATAATGGCATGTCTCTCCTGATCCAACAATGGTTTCTTAAATGTGGCCGTTAAAATCTTTCTAATTTCTTGCCAAGTTGCAGGTTTAACTGGTAATGCCCTCCACCATATTCTATATTTTCCCATGAAAAGGCGTTGTAGAGTAGAATGCAAAGAACTACCCGTGAGATTTCTATCTCCTATGTAACTGTCCATACATTCTAACCAATCAGAGAGTTTACATTGCTCTGTTAGACCTGAAGGTCTAAAATGCCATGCCGCCATAGCATTAACAAACTGATCTAATTTTTGCTCAGTTCTGCTGACAATATCACATGTAGCCTCTGAATGAGAATTAGGATCATCATCTTGATCTCGTACATCAATATGTCTGTCAATATAGGAATGATTTCTCTGGCAGCTTGCGGAATGCTAGGGTTGGTGCGGAAGCTTGGTTTTGTCAAATTGTGAACTCTATTAAAGGATTTAAAAATCTCTGATCTGCTGACCCATCTTGATAAGCTTCATGTTGCGATGTGGCACCAGGTGGCTCTTTTCTTCTTGCACCGCCAAACTGTTGAAACTGTAAGTTATACAAGTCTTGGAAATCACCACTAAAATGTCCGTTATTAGGATCCTCCCTTTCTCATCTAGTTTCTGAATAGTCATACTGCTCAGGATTAATGTCAGCCTGAGTCTGGTTGAGACACAACTTCTCTTCAAATTTTTTTAAAGTGTCCGCAAAAAAATCTTTAGTTTTCAAAAAAGTTACATGGGCTATTCTCTCAACATCACTATCAGATAAGCCAGCATAACCTGATGTTTGCATGTCAAGTTGATGAGCTTTATTAGGGCTAGTTGTGATGTGCCTTGGCAATTCATATGCTCCTGTTTCAGAAAATACCGCATCTTAATTTAATGCTTGCTTTTCCATGTTTGAGTTTGCTATTAGATTACTGTTTACTTTAGAAAAACTCTTATTGAAGAAAATGACTTCTTCATCAGAACTGTCTGACATAGTATTTAAATTCACACTTACATGGCTTTGTAGCAGCAATATTATGATGACTGCACCAATTCCACCCTTGCTATCATTAAATGCCTGTGAAAACCTCATTTGTATTTGAAATTGAGCAAAATGCAGCTTAATGGTTACTAGTTCTTGCTTAAATTATACGACCAATGATGTAACTCCACTTAAATAGCAATGTTAGTCATCATACGTCTTTTTTTTACAGCTGAACATCTAAGAAAACAAAATTACTTGCCAAAACTCATTATTTGTGTAATTAGTGATGTTCACTTTCTACATTTTGCCCCTAATGTTGACACTGAGCTCTCACTTTTACTGTGAATACTTGCTACTAGTTTTCTAAAGACACTGGTATCACTTAAAGTCAATATCAATGTTCAATAATGCAAGACCAATTTTCACACTTTGTAGGCTTAGCACCACTAATTAATTATCAGCAATTTCATAAATACTGTTTCTTCTTAGTACTGTGTTATTCTTATATTTTCGCTCCTAATTATTATCTTCATATCTCACTACTTGGCCTTTCAAATATAAGATCGAAATTTGTTTTACCTTGTCTGCCCAATTTCGTAGGCTACCTTTCAAATACGACGTCAACCATGTTGATTTCAAACTCCAATTTCTTCCAAGATATTTGCCATCATTTGCTAATTCTTTATAAATCCAGCATAGTATGCTGCAATATCCTGGTCCAGGCTGCAATTGAAGTGCTAGCTGTTGTGAGTTGCATTATTTTTGACTTCTAAAGTGGCTATCATCCTTGTCAAAAATTGCGTTATTTCGCTCCTCATTCTTCATGGTGAAATTTAGCTACCTGTGATGTGAAAAAAAAAAACAACAAAGAAGGAGTCCCATGTTCGTGCGCCAATTGTAACTGCCACTCCCCTACCAGAGCAATAACGTTACCCAAATAACCCATGAGTCCGAGAAGCAGCTGACGAGTATTTTATTCTGCCGCTTCCGCAGCTTGTTAACAAGACTCGTATCCACACAGTACACGAACGCCAGGAATATTGCTCATCACCTGCTGCTGCACGCATGCGCACAGCATCCTTCTCCCCTGATACCAAGAAGGTGCACCAAATCCTGGCATGGTGCTTATCAAGCCGATAATCACCGTGACAAAGCACCTACCACCAACTCATCACATGATCTTGGGAATTGCTAAAAAGGCCTTGATATTTTGTATGAATAATTTTAAAATATCAGTTGTACCATTTATCATTATAAATGTTGCCCTGGTGAAACAAATGCCCACCTCTGCTAAAATGCTATAAAGTTAAAATCGTGAAATAGACGAGTTTGTTTCGTTCTTATCATAGACGAGTTAAAGCCCTTGCCTTAAATCGCAGTCTTTTTGCTAGAAAATAACTAAAAACTTAATATACCGGTATTGTTCAGAATCAATCTTTTATTCAACATGATTCACGATCGGGATGTCTCGTGTGTTTACATTGCCATTTTCCATAAGTTTGATCCAGACTGGAAGTTAGTGTAAGGAATTCTGGATTACCTCTCCTGGACAGACACTTACATTAGGCCGTGAAAAGAAATAAGTTTGTTTCTTGGGTATTTTCATTCAAAAAGTAACCAGGCCACCAGGCTTTTTATTTTATCTTTTATTTTATTGGAAGTAACTCAAATCTTACTTTCAACTGCTCAAAACACTTGCATTTCAATTTTACGGAAAAACTTGCAAAACACTTAATTTTACGGAGCTGAAAGTGGTTAATTTAGGCTAAATAATCCTTATTTTCAGTTAACTGAATTGCTTTTCTTTGTAACGGTAATAAATTTAGCTTGAACTAGCAAATAAAAAGCATCGACAAGGGGCAAATTTGACCACCAGGCAGGGCCTGAGAAACAACTAATTTTTTTTTCGTAGCCTTACCGTTTCAGCCTACATTCACAGCCAATCCTGTTGCCACGAAAGTCTGTGTGTTTGGAATGGTGAATCATCTTGAATTTTGGAAGAATAACGATAACAAACTAAATTTATAAATGGAAATAAAAGAATTGTATTTCACGCTAGATGGAATCCACATCACGTACATTAATAATTATAATCAAAGACTTTTCCGTGGAGTAATGCCCTCCCTGGACAATAGTAGGCCTCAGTTACAAAAACAGGCTATGCTGGATTTATGGTGGCCAAGAAAAACATTGTTTATCGCTTTCCCTGATTCTTACCAAATTTACTTCATACGCCTGCGGGCATTGAGGAGATTTACCGATTACCAGGAGCAAAATAGAAAACTTTGTATATGGGAGTCAGTTTCCGTAACTTCCACTGCACTCCTAAGTCAGAAGTATCCACAATGGTGCAAGATGGTCAGATGTGTGCATCACATCAGCAGTTCAAATTATAGATCCTTTGTTTTTAAACAATACGTAATTAAATGTTGGATGATCAGTCGTTCTAAGTTACCCTACCCAGAAATCAAATATAGTGAGGCAGGTGTGGCATCTAGGTAATGTGCAGTATTGCTGCGCTATCTGGCATTAGGAGTGAACCAAAACAGGCATACCTTACATTGATTAACCATACGTACTCCTGTTTTCTATTTTACTCTTGATATTACACATGTACTTATTAACAAATAATCTAAATGCTTTTTGACATACATAAGTATTTATTTACGTAGATACTGGTGGGGAAAATCCTCAAGTTTCATGCTCAATTTAGGTATTAAAAATCTATTACTGCCCTAGAGATTGGTGTTTAGGAGCCAATTCACTCTCTCCCCCCTCCCCCCTCAGTCTTTTGATGACAGCCATATGGTGCACAATTAATACGTTTCGGGAAGTCAACCTCCCGTCTGCAGGTAAAAATAAACATTTTTACCTAAAGACGGGAGGTCGACTTCCCGAACGTTACGTCTTTTTAATTGTGCACGATATTGGCTGTCACTCAATCTTATCCACTAAAAGTGCTGAAACTACTCAATCTTCCCATTACATCTAGAACAATCGAACCACGATCTTACCGAGCCTTGTAATGTTGCAGGTCTGAATAATCAGCGTTATTAACTCACGATATTTGCTTTATTAATGTTAAGCTAGATTTACGTCCAAATCCCTTGTCGCATTCTTTACAGTTCTTTAGACTTAAAGTGGCACTATCACCGATTGAAAGCAGACAAATTCTGACAACATCTAGCACTGTGTAGTACCATCTACATTTGCTTGCACCAAGCAAAGGAATGCATAACGGCATTTCTTTTAATGAAACAAACAAGCCACGGCATCCTTAATTATTGAGTGAAAATTTGGTTCATCCTCGTGCACCTGCGAGCAAGCTATAAAGGTTAACAATATGTCGCTAGATGGTGACACGGTATTTTCGTTCGCATTTCAGTCGGTGATAGTGCCACTTTAAGGGTGCTGGACTTGATACAAAGGCTGTGGCTTACACGATCTTGGGGCATGCCACACCTTAAGTATGCATGTGGAGCCTGGGACTGCTACAGGAAGTGTGACATTGCTGACCTTGAGACAGTACAGCTCCGTGCTGCTAGAACTGTGAGTAACCGTTGGGGTCAGGATGAGCGTGTTACCAATTTGCTGGAGGATCTGAACTGGCCAACTCTGGAACACGTAAAAAGACTACAGTACAGACTTCTCTACTTCACGATAAGGAAGCGCCTCACGGTTATGGATGAGAATAAGTTCATCTTCACAACTGCCAAAAATGGGCTGTACCAATGTAAAAGAGACTAGAATCATTACTCCTTCTTACCACGCTCTGTTCGGGAGTGGAATGAACTATCGGACCATGTTACCTGTACAGCTTGAGGCGGCGTTTAAGGCTGATTTGGTGAGAGGGAGGAAGCAAACTAAGTGTCTGTTACATGTGTGAATTGCTGCCTTTGCTTGTTGATGTTGTTTTAATTTTCATGTTGCCATGGTACCTTCGGGTGAGGCAATTGAACACTTACAACCACAGTTAAATGGCAGTTTTCCCTTGTCTGTGCGCTTGTGTTCCGTTAAATACTTTCTAATTTCGAAGGCCTTGCCACATTTCTCACACAATTAAATGCTACATGCCCACTATCGTATGGTTGTCTTTCACATATAGGATCGCAATTGCAATTTGCATTGAAAGTTTCACTTCGTGACTGTTTGGTTTTATTTCGATGCGTTAAAACTTCAAAATTTGCGGCTGTAGCCGCATATTTTTGGGCGGCTAGGCCAGGCGGCCGCCGAAAAATATTCAGCGGCTGTTCGGCTGACTCAGAAAAATGCGGTGCGGCGGCTAACGGCGGCGGCTGAGGGGTATAATTGAAACGCCTTTTCACATAGTATACAGTTGAAGGGCTTCAATCAACTGTGTATATACACATGTTCAGTTAAATAGGTTTTCCGTTCAAAGATCTTGCTGCAATTCTTCACCTTTAAAAGCTATCTGCTAGTACAGATGATGGTCTCTCTTCACTCTGTACTAGCAGTAGTCGTAACTGTGCTATGTATCGAAACGCCTCTTCACATACTATACAGTTAAAGGGTTCTCTCCACTGTGTCTACGCATGTGGTCAGTTAATTTTGCTCTCCCTTTAAAGGTCTTGTCACATTCTTCACATTTACAAGCTGTCTGTTCGCATTCAAATGGTCTCTCTTCAGTGTCCCATCATATGTGATTCAAATGGTCTTTCTTCTGTGTGTACTAGCATATGTATTCGTAATCGCGATTTGTATCGAAACGCTTTTTCACATATTCGACAGTTAATGGGCTTCTCTTCTCCACTGTGTATGAGCATGTGTTGAGCTAAATTTGATTTCCGCTTAAAGGTGTTGCCACAATCTTCACATTTAAAAGCTCTATCTCCTCTGTGTATGCGCATGTGTTCAGTTAAATTTGCTTTCCATTTAAAGGTATTGCCACATTCTTCACATTTAAAAGCTCTCTCTCCACTATGTACGTGCATGTGTTTAGTTAACTGTTTATTCTGGTTAAAGGTCTTGCCACATTCTTCACACTTAAAAGCTCTCTCTCCAATGTGTGTGTGCATGTGTTCAGTTAAATTTTCTTTCCGTTTAAAGGTATTGCCACATTCTTCACATTTAAAAGCTCTCTCTCCACTGTGTACGTGCATGTGTTTAGTTAAATCTGCTTTCCGCTTAAAGGTTTCGCCACATTCTTTACATTTAAAAGCTGCCTGTTCGCATTCAAATGGTCTCGCTTCACTGTGTCCCATCATATGTGATTCAAATGGTCTCTCACTGTGTACCAGCATATGCCGACGTAGACCCGATCTAATTCTGAAAGCCGCCTCACAAACTTCACAGACGAAGGGTTTCTTCAAAGACCTTGGAATAGTAGTAGTATAGTCTCTGTGAATGCGCTTGTGCTTCCCTAGGTGAAATTTCGTTTTAAAAGACTTCCCACATTCTTCACATTCACATAGACTCTCAGTGTGTGCCACCAGGACGTGTTGCCTCAAGCCGGTTTTATGCCTAAAGGCTTTGTCGCATTCTTGACAGTTAAAAGGCTCCTCTGCACCGTGTGTAAGCTGGTGTAGCTTCAAATGATAATTCTGAATAAATGCCTGACCACATTCTTTACATTCAAAAGGTCTCTCTGCGCTGTGACATAGCAGGTGCCGTGCTAAATACTGTTTACAACTAAACTTTTTGCAACATACTTCACATTCAAACAGTGTTTCTCCGCTGTGCATTAACATATGGTTGTTTAAACTTGCTTTCCGCGTGAAGTATTTTTCACACTCCGTACACTTAAACGGTTTAACTCCACTGTGTACCACCCAGTGCCGTTCTAGGCCCTGTTTACGTTTGTAGGCCTTACCACATTCGTCACACTGAAACGGTGTATCATTTCCAATATCCAGCAGCATTTGCTTTGATAAACTGTATGCATATTTCTCTGCCTTTATCTCTCTCCTCCAATGGGCCTCTCCGCCGTTTTCAAGCATGTTTTCGGGACACGATCCGTGAAACCACGAAGTCAGTCAGAAGTAAGCAAACACAGAGGAATCCTCTACGACGCAAATCTACTTCTATTCTTAAAGTGGCACTATCACCGATTGAAATGCGAACGAAAATACCGTGGCGCCATCTAGCGGCAACGATATTGTTAACCTTTATAGCTTGCTCCCAGGTGAACGAAGACGAACCAAATTTTCACTCAATAATTAAGGATGTCGTGGCTTGATTATTTTATTAAAAGAAATGCTGTTGTGCATTCCTTCGCTTGGTGCAAGCAAGTGCTAGATGATACTACATAGCGCTAGATGTTGTCATATTTCGTCTGCTTTCAACCAGTGATAGTCGTGCCACTTTAATTTAAGGTAGTTTGAGATACAAAGGTCGTATTCATAAACGTTGCGCACCACCGTCGCCAACGTCTATATACAAAGCTTTTCCATTGGTATCAAAAAATGGGAATATTTGCACTTTTTGTACCTCGTTGTACATACGTGTAATAAATTACTTTACTTTACTTTACTTTCCAACGTTGAGAGGTACGTTGAGCACCCAGATACGACATTGGCGCTCTGAATGGTATATCGTTTTCTTTTCTGGTACAAGGCCAGCTGAGATAGTAGCTGCGCTCAACGTAGAGCGAGGAACGCAGCTACTATCTCAACGGGCCTTGTTTTGCTGAGTCATACTTCCCACTAGATTCGCCATCAGGCGCAGCGATCGTTCCCGAGGACCAGGGGCAAAGACCTTGGAATAGTAGTAGTATAGTCCAGGGGCCAGGCAGCCAGTGTTATTTCTCGCTCGCCGCCGAGTGACTTTGAAGGGTCACGTGATCAACGCATACCGTGGCAAAAGCGACGATCGGCTAGCGAAGGAATACATTAAAAATTCGATTTGTCCAGTTAACCTACAGCATACAAAACTTTATGACTTTAGCTGGCAATTTACAATCGTACTAATTTCATGTACACAACGATCTGCATAAATACAACTTATTTATTTGGCAGAAGCTCATATAAAATTAATAGTTTTGAACATTTTAAAAACATGTTGCTCTTTCTTATTGCACAGTAAATTCCAGTCAAAGCATAACAAAAATCGGAGAAAAAAAACCCAATAGGCCGAACAGAAGTCTAATTCAGCAGTCTAAGCAATTCACCTCTACCCCCCTCCCTCGACAAAAAAATATTTTTTTTGTTTTGGCCAGAAACTTCAACAAAATCTTGACCAAAAAAAACGGCCGTGGGAGTAACGAAACGGCCTAGAGGCAAAGAACAAAAGTAGCAAGCAGCACCCCCCCCCCAAAAAAAAAATAGTCTTCTTGCTACTTTGTACTTTGTTCCTGGTCCTTTTCGTTATACCAGGGTCGTTTTTTTGTCCAAGATTTTGGACAAAACAAAAAAATTATTTTTTTTCCTCAGTTTTTTTTTTGGGGGGGGTTTGGGGGGGGGGGATGGAAATTGTTTGCTACTTTTTTACTTTTGTTTTTTTTAAGAACCATTTTGTTTTTTAAGAACAAAAGTAAACGATCCCCCCGCCCAAAAAAAAAATTATTCCCCCCTTTTTTTTGGGGGTGGGGGGAGGGGAATTGTTAGCTACTTTTGTGTTTTGCCCTGGACCGCTTTGTTGCCCCCGGGCCGGTCGTTCAATTTCCACGCTGCAGCAGCGCCACTGCGGACTCTAGGCGTCCTATGTAATTTATTAACTCACTGGCGAGGACGCGTTAATTAGAACGACTGTCGCAGAAAATACGCACGCATGCGCTGTGGTTTTCATAACGCTGGCGTAGCGGAAATAGGTTTATATAGTTTTTGCGTTTCAGTTTCGCTATCTGCTAGTGATATCTGGCGAATAAAGTGCGAGAACATGAGTCATCGCACTGACGCGTGGCTGAAACGAGGCCCCATTTTTGAAGCGCTGGCTGAGGTACGAGTGACGTTTTGTGAGGGGGAGAGTTCTTTAATCGTGTTGAGCACCAGAGGAAGTTTTTTCGTCCAATTTGCGTAATCTACTAGTCTTTCACGCGAAGGCCGATTGAAATAAGTTCATGCGTAGGAAAATGCAATGGTACACTTACGCCTCAAGTGAATGTCTGCAGAAATATTGCTGCTAGAGTGTATCAACATTTTAGTCTGCTTACGTAAATAAAATAAAACGGAAAAAAAATCTAGAAAAAAGAAACACTCATGCAGCCACGCACATACAGGGTACAAATTTCATGTCCGTGTCTTATACACCAATGCAGATAACTCATTACAAAATTAAAAAAAAAAAAAAAGTTTTCCTCACCTCACAAGTGACGCACAGAGGAGATGTGTTGGGCAAATGGTTGCCCTGTGAATGATCATGGTAGGATCTAAATTAGAATAAGTGCGAGCTGCAAAACCCACTTTCAACTCGGATTTCGGGGGCAGCAAGAGTTAAAGTCAGTTGCGCACAGACTTCAGGCCCCCAACCAACGTTTACGTGGGCCCATCCGAAGCAAACCTTAAAACCAGGCCCCTTCTCCAAAAATTGTTAGACCTACCATTTTTTTTTTTTTTTTTAGATGCGTTGGCTCTAAAATGTCACTGCCCTCAATGTTGGTTTTAGTATCACCGGTTGCACTGGCTCATTTACTCATTGCTTTCTATTTTTATGGGAGGGGGAGGGGGAGAAGAGATTGGAGGGAGAGAGGGGATCAGCCTTTAAAATCCTTACTTATTTTTTTCTTTCCGTACCTCTACGAATAATAACTCGTCTCGTAGAAGAAACGTCTGATGTTCCATGCTCTAATGGATATTTTTATGTGATTTATGTTGCGCCCAGTGGGTAGCTACTATGAGGCAGAGGAGCAAATGGCAAATTTGGAGGCTTAACAAATTTTCAGAAAGAAGTAGTCTTTTGTGTTTTCAAGTCATGGCTGCATTTCCGTGTCTTATGTAACAAAATCTTAATTGTTTTATTTTTATTGTTTTATTGTTGGGGGGGGGGGGGGAACCCCACTGGGTTCTCCACCTTGTGTGACTACAACTGCAATATTTGTGAAGGGGGCGGGCATGGACTGGAAACTGAATTTCTACTGGGAAACCACTCGGGGGGAGGGCAATTATTGTGCGGCCTTACTACCTCTTCCTAACCTCCCCCCCCCATCCCTTACAAAACTGTAGTCAACTGTTAGTGGATAAAATTGTGATAATTCCACAAGGAACAATTTTTTTTTTAATTTGAAGCATCTTTTTCGAACCTTTTACACAGCCTACCTTAAATAAGAAGTTTCTTCATGAATTGATACCCAGACCCTGCTACTGCATTAAAAAAAATCATTGTCTAATTTCACCACGCTTTTCCTTCCACCAGTGATTAGTAGTAAAAATTGTAGGTAGCATTATTTAGGTAATTAAAAAGAGATTTGTACTTATTTGGGGGGAGGGAATTTAGGGGGGGAGGGGCTGACTGAAGGAGCCTACCAAAAAATTCTCGGTTTCACGGAGGGCCAATCCGTGCTTGGAAGGGGGCCTTCATTGCCTTGTGCGGCAAAAACTGAATGTTTCTTTATGTAGGTGGGCCCTCCACTGGGCCCTAGTTGGTTTCTCGGGTATTGCAAACGAATGAATATCATCCATTCATCTGGTGAAGTTTCATAAATATTTTTTTTTTACGTTACTAAGTTATTATATTACTAAATAAAACCATTTAAGAAAGCATACTAAACAAGGTTCCGATTTGTTGTATTAGTTTTTGTAGACGATGCAGTGTAATATCGCAGCAGTTGATTGACGAGTATCTCTTGGATCGACACGATTACGGCAATGAATGAACGAAGTAGGCTGTCTAGATTATAGTTCTATGGGCACGTCATCAGGACACATAAATCGTCACTGGTCTGTGTCTTTCGTTACGCAACGTCACAATCGCTGAACGTAAAGACGCCGCCTAGGTGAGCACTCGTGCACTTTTCGTCATCCCACTTTTTTACTCTACAGGGAGTGTTAGAATGAAAAGGCTTTGTATATAGACGTTGGCAACGGCACCACGCTGCTCACGCGTGTTGGCCACGAAATTGTTCCTAAAGGTGTGTGATTTAGGAACATGAGAGAAATGCCATCACAGATCTATTCCGACAATTTTTGCATATTTGCTGTAAACGCTCGTGTGATGTCACACTCAATGCGTAGGAGGCCTCGCCGACGTCACGTATTTCTGTTATCTGTGGATCCAACAAGGCCGTCGTTTTAGATCTGATGAATCGACTCAACTGTGGATTAACAAATAATGAATACTAATTACAAAACGTAAGTCGGATCGATCCGAACGTAAAATTGCATTCGAGTGTATTAAGCTATCGAATTCCAATCGACTATATGACTGAAAATGAGCACCAGATGGGCAGCGCTAGCTCAAAATGGTAACCATGGAGACGAAAAAGTATGCCTCCTACGCACGACCCCGGCGGCAAATGACTTTTTTTTACAGGGACCCTCCATTTCCGAGGCGTCTTTCCGATCTCAGGCGTCATTCAAATCACATTTTTGGATGGCCAGGTTTCGGTTGCCTTAACAAGTTTTTGCGTGCGAGTTTCTGATGTTATGTAATTAGCCGCAGCGTGCGCGACAGCGCGAGCACGGCTGGGAATTTGGAAAAATATGGAAAATTGAAAATCATGATTTTCTTGGGATCCTCAGGGTCCGTGTAAAAAAGGTTATATGCACCCCGGCGGCTTATGATAGCGTGAACCATCTCAATTGTTCTTCTTTGATCTCAACGTATGCGTCAGCTATCGTTCGATGCATATGGCTGTTTATTATTTACGAGGACAAGTCAGTTCAAGCTGTAGGCCGTTGTGTTATACACCAAACACCAAAAATGCTGTTGTGTTATCGGCAGTTGTGTTATACACCAAAAACAGCTTCTAATTTTTAAGTTTTAAAAGAAACAATCGGAATTATGCGTAAGTAACTGCCCGGTGTTACAGCCATAAAATGCCTGGTTATTTAAGTGACTTGTTTGATCAACGCGCAGCTGCGTTCCGTTATGTTCTGTATTATTTGGTTTCCTAATAAAAGTTGTAATTCGTAATCATTTCACTGCTAACCTGCTTGCGTTGTTTACATAAGTAGTTGTTGCTTCATTAAAAGCAGTTACTCCTCTCTTCCCCCACGTTTGATCCCCCCCCCTCCCATAAGAAAATTACCTCTCCCTCTGATAAGTTGTGCGACCCAATACTGTATTATGAAGTACTGAAATACCAGGTATGATATGGCACATATCCTGAGTTTGGAATGGAAACGGTGAATCATTACGAGGTATTTAAGAACTGTTTACCCCAAACCTGGGGGGGGGGGGCTGTAACTAAAGACTGGTGCATTTCCGGACCCATGTTTATAGGACTTTTTCTTCTTATCTTTGATCACACAGCGGACCCTCAAAATATTTGACACCAATTTCCGAACACCCTGTATATCCTATATACTACGATAATAAAGTTTTGCAATAAATTATGTAAGGAAGGCTGTTTCTAAAACCGCTTAGAAATACAGTCAAAAAAGTGGGGCGTTTGTTAACCTGTACAGTATTAATGTTTATCTACTTCAAAGTACTTCTGTTATCTGTCTAATTAATTTAGCTCGCTACAACTAGGCTAGATGGAAAGGCTGAAATGTGTTCTTTTCAGCAAGGTTAAAAAAATTAAGGTAACTTAAATAGCGGCCGAGCTATATATAGTCTTTTGAAAATATCGTAGTGCGTAAAAGTGGTGAAAATGTAATACAGCGAAAATCGATATTTTACTTTAAAAAATAGCTCTAGCGTCTATACAATTCATTTTTTCAGGAAACGTCATTCTTGGGAAGTTGTTTAAAATTACTTTTTCTACAACTTTGCTTCATATTGTACTTTTAAAACATTTGTATTTACGGCATTACTAGCCAAAATCCGTTTTTGGCCAGATGCCCACGTACGCAGGTTATCACCCTAGTGCATTTTGATATTGGACAAGTTACCTACATGATCCACTTGAATCATTCTCCATACATTGAAATCGTTACAGACCCACCTAGATTAACTCGTGCGCTAAGTTTAAGCCTCGTTTTTTTCTGCTGAGTCATACTTTGCACTTATTTCGCCAGCAGGCGCAGCGATCGCCGCAAGGATGCGGTATAATTACAAAGACTAGCGCAGAAAATATGCACGTATGCGCTGCTGTAATGGCAGTAGGTTTAGATCGTTTTTGCGTTTCTGTTTTGCTATACGCTAGTGACATCTGGCGAATAAAGTGCGAGGCCATGAGTCATCGCGCCGACGTGTTGCTGACACGACGTTTCATTTTCGTAGCGCTGGCTGAGTTGCTAGTGTCGTATCTGTAGGAGGAGTGTTCTTTAATCTGTGATGTGTAAAACGCTGCGCATTGAGTTTAGGAAAAGTAAAGACAAAGGCCAACTGAGAGGTTGCGTTCCTCACTCCACTCAGGGGCCTAGCATCGTGTGTTATTTCTCGCTCCTGCCTGTGTAACATTGAAGGATCACGTGATCAACCCGTATGGAGGCAAGAACAGTGATCAGTGAGCGAATGTGTGCTGTCTTCACAGTAAGTCGTGCAGTAAAAGTTTGATTTGTTCAGTTAACCTACAGCTTTGAAAACGTGATGTCCCTTTATCTAACGTGATCTGTCAATTTACAATCATAATAATTTCATGTACACAACAATCTACCTAAATAGAATTTATTTATTTGCTGGAAGAGCATATAAAATTAACAGTTTTGAACGTTTCAAAAACGTTTTGCTATTTCTTATTTCGCAATAAAGTTCCAGTCAAAGCGTAACTTCAAAGCATAAAAAAAACAAAAAAACAATTGGGCTAATTGTTGTCAATTTGATTCTTATTTGGTGACTGATTTCACTAGTTCGCACATTTCGTAGACACGTACGACTAGCCAAACAAATGGAAAAATCGTGCAGCGTTTTCGTTCATGCTTGTGGTTTGACCTTGGACGAAACACTGAATCAGTATTTTGTCCAACACGTATTTACTGGGCTGATTAGGGACAGGTTGACAGATTCTCCATGTTGAGCACTCTATCCCTCTGTTGGCGCGTCTGTGAAGAGTAGGAGCCTTGGTTCAGAAAAATTAGCCCGATGTTCTTCGGACCTGTCTACTAAAGAAGGTCCTGTCGAGGGAGCATCATTAATGGGATAAGGTCTTCCCAGGAGTGTCTTTGCTGCCATGTTTCCTTGTGGCACCATTCCACATACTATTCCAGCTCCCATCGGGTCCAGTTCCCTGTGATGGCGTCTGAAACCTACCCACACTCTAAAAAATCTTAACCTGCAACTAAGGTTGCCCAGAAACTGCAGCTCTTTTCACCAGGTGCCATATGACATCTACAAGAGGCCACTCACACAAATTAACTAAACCCACTATCCATAAAAATCAAGAAGAAGGTGTCTTTTCTTTCCGCCCTATTTCCCACTGGGACGCAATGCCTGAGTTCGTTGTGTCCGCCCCGAGCCCAAAGAATTTCAAAAATAGATTGGATAATTTGTTGCTGAAAATACCATCTGGAGTTTTTCCTGTGCTGGTGAATCGTAATCAGGGTGATTTCTGGGTGATCAGGGTGATCAGGGATAATCACCCCCCCCCCCCCCAAAAAAAAAACGGTGGGGGGGGGGGGTGATTATGTCTTAAATTTGATGTTGAGCTTAAGTTTTTCGTGTTTATATTTTACATTTCATTACTATTGAAAATGTTGCTTGGTTCCCTCACCCTTCCCGTTTGGTTGCATTTTTCCGACCTTATGTTCAGTTAAATTTTCTTGTTAACTTTATTGTTTACTTTTGGTATTTTGTAAATATTGTTAAAATATTTCTGGCAAATTTTGTTGCATAGACTATATTACCCAAATTGATTACGTTTCTATTGTGGTTGCTCATTCGGCAATTTGTGTTATGAATCTCTGAATTATTTACGCTACAATTTATTTTCTAAATTTATTTATATGTAATTTTTTCTTGTTTTTTTCGTTCTTTTTGTCCAGTACGCACATATCATTTATTTTATCATACAAATTTTCTACGCAGCCTGTACGGAGCTGTAGCGCTTTCTTGTAACAAAGTAAAGTAAAATAAAAGTTGACCAATCAGTTAGCTTAATATGCGTGCTGTTATCAGTCGTTCCTGGCAAAATTCTGTTGCGTGCAAATTCTCGGCCTTTGAGCGCAACTGAACTATGCCGATACCAGCTGATTCTGAGCCGATCAACAAGCACTCCTATCCGCACCTCGTTTCAAACACAGGAGATCATATAAACTCATGAACACCATTCAAGCCTACGAACACATTTAGTGCAGGATACCAGCAATACACTCATCAAACAATAAAACACAGCATACCAAGACCAGAAATGAGCAAAAAATGAACTCTTGTGTCAATAAAAGAAACATTCAACGCAGTTTGCAGTAAAGTGGACAGCTTTAACACCGAAAAGAACTATAAACACACACTTGTTATAATGCACTACTGCAAGAAGTCTTTACCCTGCAGACATCGTGTCTGTATTCTCTCTCATGTATCAGTAATCTCAATATTTTTTTATGTTTCATTGCCTTCGCTTAGAAAGTACAACTACCGTAATGTCAGGTAAAGTCGTCACCTGGAAAAAGGGTTAAAACTGACGCCCGATGCAACTATACTTGTTTTGTGATACATATTTATTGTCAGTATTTTGTATTTTTCTTTCCTACCAGGCAACATTAATATTGCAATTAATGTAACATAGTGTAAATATTACATTATTGTATTTTAAAAGTAACATTCCGTTTCACCAGCAGAAACAATTAATCGGAAAAGCACTTAGCAGCGAACACAGAAAGGTCAAACTTTCATTCATCCCAAACTATGTCACATACCCATAGGCACAAACAAAGCTATGAGTTATCCACATACTACTCGTTCATGAACTACGATAATTATTCGTGAACTATGGTTCACTAAGCACTCTTTGCTTAACCAGCTTTGTGATTCCAGAACTTAGTCTCTAAAAGCAAAGAGAGAGCTCGTAATAAATAAGTTGTCGTTTTTTATAACGTTGTGAGCACATGCTCCTAATCCACACATCGTACAACGATTCTTTGAGTTTGGAGCCCAACACTCTACCATTAGGAATTGCCAAAATACCCGAGTCAACTGATGGTAAGCCATAGCGAGCATAAGTCTTGCATTTGGGTATTTTAAGCCAAAAAACTTAACTTATTTTAGTTATTCGGCTTAAAATACCCAAAAGCAAGACAAATGCTCGTTATGGCTTATCATCAGTTGACTCGGGTATTTTGGCACTTCCTAGCTGTAGAGTGTTGGGCTCCAAACTACTGTTAAAAATGTAACTGTTACTTATAAGTAACTGTTGAAAATGTAACTGAAAACCACTTATTAATTGTGAGTGATTAAAGCTTAAAACGAATTCCTCCCAGCGCCATTTTTCTCGATCCCCCACATCAAGTACAGCCCCAAATGTCTATTTCCTTACCAATAGTCAATCCCTTGGTAAAAATCCGTTTTAAAATGTGGCGTCTAGAAGATTTTCTGTTAAATAATTGTTAACTATATTTACTGTATCCTATGCGTATTATGATCCTTTCGCGCCTACAATGCCCTTGAAGTTTCATGTGTGTGTGCACATGCACTAATTTAAATAGTTTGTTAATAATTACTATGAGGCCAAAACTAACTAATGCAGTACAAATTAAAATTAATTATGCAAATAGATCGCTGAAGAAAAATTATAATATACTAGCCTAAAAAATTATAGAGTGCGATTTTAAAATACAAAAATCATTCTTGTTTGTGACGACACAATCTTTAACTTGATGCTGTTTCGTGTACTATTCCCAAAGCCAACCGAGACATCAACTACGTTCCTCGCTGCGAGGAACGCAGCTACCACCCCAGCAGACCTTGGCGCTGGTGAATGAGTGTATGACTATCTCCGCATGGCTGTTATAAGACGGGGGGAATGTTATAAGGCAGGCCGGGTGTCCCTTTAATTGGTGTCAAACCAAAGGGATATAGACATTTGTTCGGAATAACGTTAATGATTAACGCTTAATTGGTGTGAAACCAATTGATACAGATATTTGTTCGGAATAAGGTTAGTGATTAATGCTTAGGCTAGTTGGCGTGATACCAAATTATTTGTTTGGAGTAAACTTTAGCGGTGAGAAACCGAATAACGTGTGATACGTTTTGTGAAGCTATTGTTTAAACTTTGCGTAACTAGAATTGTGTCCAACTTATACAAAACCTTAACCTTGTAAGACATTATCATTGCATCGACTTAAGCTGAATTAAGATCTGTTACCTATATTATTAGAGAAGCAATTATTGTTTTAAATAAATAAACTAATGCATGAACTTGGAAACCACAAGTAAAAGCCCAGCAATTGCACATATAATATAGTGGGATGCGAATTTTCATCAGAATTTGAAATCAGAATTTTTCATCCGATTGTCAAGCAAAGAGGAATTGAATTAGCATAAGCCAAAAAATCACATAACCCATTGCAAAGAGCAAGGGCAGGCAACCAGCTCAAAAAAATAATAGTAAAAGTTAAAATTTAGAATTACTGTGAATTACTGAGAGCTATTTATGTGTGTTGGCCTGGCGGGAAAAATGTTTAATTGCAAATATGTGAAGAATTGGTATATATTCCAAAAATAGTTTATTATTAGGCATCAAGTGATCGTAGACCGGGGGGGGGGGGGGTTATTGTGTTAAGATGCAGAGGGTTTCCAGGTTAAGACGTGCACAAAAATTATTTTCTTGGTCAATGACCTGAGTATTTTGGAGATCCGGGGTGTGCTCTGTCTATCTGGCATTGGACAAGTTTTGTCTCTGTATTTTAGATTGGATTTGTGCAAAGAGATTCGTTCATTGAATTCCTGTTTTGTGGTACCAATATACCTAGCATGTGCATGTGGGTTCGCTTGCATGGGATTTGATAAATGACATTTTTCCGTTGAGTCTTCTTTTTCTGATCTACTGTACTTTTTGGTATGGTTAACTTCTTTAAATTTGGTGCTGCTGTTGAAATGAGAGTGAGATTTTGGGAAGCTAGCAGTTTTCGTAAGTTTTGTGTAGCTTCAGAGAAGTACGGAAGACAAATAAAATTAGAAGGTTTTAGTTTAACGAGAGCATGATGAACGATCAGTTTTTCAAGCAAATGGAGAGGATACCCAATTTTAACAAATTTATGGAGTGTGAACTTATTGAAATTTTCGAGCAAGCAGAAATGTATTGGTGGCGATGTCAAATATGCGTTTTATTTAATTTAAAACGACATCATTTTTATGGAGTGGATCTGTGAAGAAGGCAAAGTTCATGGACCGGGTTGTGTGCATTGGTTTATGTAAGTGTGTGAATTCGACTATATTTTCTGGAATGATAATGACAGTCACATCCAGGAATGGGACGATCCTGTTTCTTGATTCTTCCATCGTGGATGTATAGATATTTATTTCTACTTTCTTTACTTCTGGTCGTGGTAAAAATATTTATTTTCTAAGTGAGAAGTTGCCATACAAAGTTGCCATTCATACCATATGAATATTTATACGTACTTGGATTTTATTGTTAAATATTAAGCATACATATATCCGAATACATCCCGGAATGATATCTCAATTAGCTACAGAAGTAGAGGAGGCGTTTGGAGAAATATTTTCCCTCTTGTCCCACATTCAGTACTTCTATGCTCATTCTTCGTGATTATTCCTTCAAATGTTCTCGAGACATACTCTGATTCGTTGCCACTACTTCTTTTTATACCTTTGGTATTGCTGTGTCAAATTTCTTTTAACAAGGTAGTAGCTACTACTTATCCTTCGAGATTTCTTATCAGATTTTTGCTCCAACCCGGCATAAAATTTCGCCAGTCTAGTTAGTTCCCTGAAATTGTTTCCCAGGGCATCCCAGGACAGCACTGTCTGAATATTCATGATCAAACGCTGTCTTGTATAGACAGAAGGCATAAAATACAAATTTGTACTGTCACTCCAAGGCCATCGCCTCATTGAAACAGACCTCCAACAATATATTACAAGACCGTAGTGTAGTTATTTAGTATTGTTGCTCTGCCAGGTTATGGGGCCTCAGTCCAGAGTTCAAACTAGTGTAGGTATTTGTTTGCTATTTTTTGCTGTCTGAAATACTTACTTATTGAACGCATAAATTCAATGTTTAAAACCTTAGACCACACACGAAGATGACGTATATCATCAACACTTAATTTATACTTAATACGCCTCCTTCACCAACAGAGCTGTTTGTAGAAAAGTATAGAAGAGCTGTTTTCTATACTAACCAAATTTTTTGTTACAGTAGGCTCTCTTTATAACGAACAACATATTTATACAGAAGATTCTTTTACGGTGACCTATGAGTGAAGTGATTACTAAGTTCCTTATACATAAGGTGAAACCTGACAAATGAAATCGAACTATATCTGCTTTCTGATTGTACTGTGAGGGCATTGTGCATACGCTGTAGTTTTGCAATGTTCAGTGAAAAAGTTTCAGTTTTGGGTTGCGGTTCAGGTTTGTCGTCTGATAAATTTCATTGAGTTCTTGGTCGACACAATAGTTTATTTATATATATCAGTTACTTATAAGGATGGTTTTTAGTATGAGAAAAGACCTTTACAGCACTGAAAAAGGGTTGTTATAAGGAGCTGTTCCTCATATAGAGGTTCTTTACTGAGATGAGACGACTTTTCAGCATACAAACAGAAGGTGGCCAGCCAAATTATTCGTTATACAGAAAAGTTCTTTATGTGGAGGTTCGTTATATCGAGAGTCTACTATACATTGTTCCGTCCAGGAGAGATCATGATTTACGAAAATGCCAAGGTCTTTCTCAGATTCTTTTCTTTGAATGAGTGCATTATGTAAATATTAGTTGCTTGACACTTTGATGATCCCCATGGAGAACGGCACGTTTTGCTGTTGTTAATCTTTGTGGACCAAGTGTCGCAGTAATCAGCAATCTTGGCCACATCTTTCTGCATTGCCGCTCTATCTTGATTTTGAGAGCTTTCGTGTCGGCGGCAAACTGGAACCTGTCACAACTTAACTGCTCTGTGAGATAAGCAATATAAATGTTAAAAAGTAGTGGGGAGAGGATGCTTCCCTGTGGAACACTGCTAGTGATGGAAGTCCAGTTAAAAAGTTTGTTTGCAGTTCTGACCATAAATCTTTTGTTAGAAAGTAAGTTACTAACCGAGTTAATGATTTAGTTATTAGGGAGTGCTTGACTTAGTTTACAAATAAGTTTTTGGTAGTCAATTTAGTCCTTCTCGAAATCAATATAAATGATGTCATACGGGACACTGTCACTGATAGCGGTATTTATTTTATTGTAAGCCTCAAGCATTTTAGTGAAAGTAGATCTTTTCTTCGTAAACCCATGTTGGAACTTATTTTTCTTTTTATTCAGGAGGGGGGTTTCAATTTTCTTACTATCTTCACCAAGACCTTGACTACAGTGATGGTGGGACTAATGGGTCTGTAGTTCAGCGGTTTATTAATGTCGCCTTTTTTTTAATGGGGACTACAGTGGCATCCTTCCAGAGGCAGAATTCCGTTGTCAAGCGAGACGTTGAAGATGAAAGTAAGAGGTTCAGCCAGGTTGGGGCTACAGTTAAGCAAGATGTCAGTAGAAATATCGTCTGCATGGTCCGGACGATTTGAATTCTTTGAGCAAATCTAAGTGATTTGCTACTTCAAAGTCATTGATCGGATCGACTTGATCTTTTTTAGTATTGTTTGGAGAAGGTTCTCTGTTGATTGGAGGTCAGATTCACTGCAGACTTCTTGCAAAAATTCTTGCAAAAATATTCGCTGTATTTTTGGCATCAGTGAAAATACTTCTGTTTTGAGTCTCACGCTTTAAAGAAGTTGTTGCTCTTCTTCTTTTTTACTGTTAATGTATTTATAAAGTATTTTGGGGTTGATTTTGCTTCGCTGAGGGACCTGAGAGTGAGGCTGCATTTACAATATAAAAGCTTGTGCGTGAGCGTGGCGCTCGACTCTCGACGCGTACACCAGTTCATGAGCAAAGCAGTGCACGCGGACAATCGGCTTGGCCTCTCAAACACTCTTTCATTTACAAATCAAACGTGTGAGCAGGCGCGTGAGCTTGATAATGCTGGCCGATACTCCGTTCCAACTATGCTGTTTCACAACTTCTCCCTTCTATGGCACCAAGATCCGATGCAAAACGGGTCAAGGTCACTGTAATTAAGATAACTGGCCATTTATTATGAGTATTCAACCTTTTATCACACCGCGTTTTCCTTTCTTGTGGCGCTGATCGTCGCCGATGGAATCCGTTGATGCTGCCATTTTTTTACCCCAGCATGCAACAACTAAGCGTGCGAGCGTCGATTGGTGCTCACCGATCTAGGTCCAGTAGATATTCGTGTGACGCGTGAAAATAGCAAAACTCGCACGTTGGCCCACCTTCTACAGAATTGTAAATGGTCGCGCTTAAGCGTTGAGCATGGGGAAAACTGAAATTTCACGCGACGAGCATCACACGTACGCGTCGAAATCAATATTATAAATGGGCCCTGATAGCTTTCCTTTGCAGCATGGATGCATGGCACTAGTAGTTTTATTTCTTGCAGTTTTGTATGTGTTATACAATTCGGTGGTCGGACTCTTGTTGTAGTGCATCCAGGCTTTCTTCCTGGCATGACTCACCAATAAATCGTGTATGTTTTGATGCGGTACTATTGCTTTAATAGTGAATCACCTATTTGCAACAACAATGTATTCCAACAATTAGGTACTGAAACGATAAGCGTGTAACACTTAAGCATGTTATAATCTACTGTTGGATGACGATACAAACAATGGTTACAACAATAATTTTGCATTTACGAGCCCCTTCAGGGCCACGTGCTGCTACCAGAAACCCCCATTTTAGAAAAAGGCACTTCCCCATGTAACGCTTTACCTGTCTGCCGAAATTTAGATCTGGCAACTTTCCCTAATGAGCTGTAGAGGTGTCTTTATACCCAATGAGAATTAACATGTGAGCCAGCAGACTAGTTACTAGTTAGTCACTAGTTACTAGTAACACAAATCAACGTTATTGAGGACACGTTTTCTTCATAAAGAACACGTTCCCTCATTTTCATATTGCGGTTTTCTTTGTTACTGGTCCCAAGACACCTGATTCAAACGATTTGCAAAGATTTATACCTCACGGAGAATTTACACCAGTATGCTGAAATCAGGTATAAGCTTGTTTCAGTTAAAAGACACAGTCTTCTAGTGAGGCCGCCATTTTTCATCAACAATCTTTTTTTAACAATCGGATGTCTACAATCGGATGATTTACTATTACTTGGCGACGACACACTGGCGTGTGTCTAATATAAGGGTGTTCTCGGACGTATCCGTGTAGCGTCCATGGATGACGTCACATAGACCATTAGCGAATGACGCGTTGTGGGGGGGGGGGGGGGGAGATGAGGCTTAATGACGCGTTGTGGCATTGTGGTGCATACACCACAGTATCGACTCAACACAAAGTATGGGTTTATTTACGTACTTGCTGTTAAGAAACTTCGAAGCTTTCATCACTATTTGCTAAAGTTTATTTGTAGAATTATAACACCGAACGCAACATAAACTTGCCCACCTGATACGGTGAATTAATGCAAATAAATGCAACGTCTCCCCCTCCCCCTCTTGTTTCTATCTCGTTTTTTTTAATTTTTCAATATTCGATTCGTTTGCAGTGTTAGCTTCCTGTCCCCACAGTTTCCCTCAATAGCCAACCTCGGCGAGCGTGGTTTGTTCGGCTGTGTGTATTGCCTGAAACGTAATTTGAATGATATATGTCAAAAATAAATAAATTAATTTAAAGTAGTCGTAGCACCATAAAGCACTAAAATGACATCAAAAATAAAAACAATAAAGACCAACACAACTATGTTTCAGAGTGGCTGCGTTGTATAAGAGTATGTTGAGCAACCAAACTTTTGTTGACTGGAATAAATTTTCGATTTTGTACAGTTCATTCCAGTCACGGATAGTTTTCAGGAAAAAAAGAATTGGCCAGAACATTTGTTCTATACTGAAATCGTCTAATCTTCTTAAAATGATCATACTACCCCACGTAGTCAACAGGATTCAAAATTGTGTTCCTGTGGAAAATCTTATGCACCAATCCAAGATGCTGGTCCCTTCTGCGAACATGCAAAGGCTGCCATCCAAAGTGTTCATCATGCCGGACACGCATGGTTCATAATTAAATTTATTAAACACTAGCTAGATCAGGGGATCATGACGCCACATCTCGCGCAACGTACGCGATTTAATTAAATTAAATAAAAAAATTATGTACGATTGTACATATCCAGCTAAAAACAAAGCAAAAAACAACCAACAATCACTGGTAAGTTTCCTCAAAGAAGTTTTAAAGCCAAAGAGATTGGTGTGTTGTACACGTTCGATTGGCAGCTTGTTCCACTGGGTAAAAAGAGCACTTAAAATAGTCAATGCATGGCTGCCAAACTCCAAGCTTCATGCGATGATCCTTTCGACCAGTAAATTTGGTTTAGTAAGCCGACTTTCAGGATCCACGATGGTACGTCCGTGCACAATTTTGTGATGGACAGCAAGCCTGCTATCCTTTCTTCCATCCCTCAAAGTCTGCAAGTTTAATTTCTCCGCCATCTCACTAATACTAACAAGCCAGCTGAAATCGTTTTCTACAAATCTGATGACACGCCTCTGGACAGCTTCAAGCATATTAATCTAGACCTTCTGGCAAGGGTCTTATACCACGGCAGCATACTCCACTTTTGATATGACCATACTTTTGTAGGCAGTGAGTTTAATAACAGGAGTGAAACCCCGTAACACTGCTTTCCCACACAGTTTGCAATGTCACTAATGTCGGAATTCCTATTAAGAGTGTTGTTTATAGTGACACCTAAACTCTTCATCTTCTCCACTGTAGGAAGTGTCTCATTACCCACCCTGTATTCCACAATAATAGGAGTTTTCCCTTTGGACACTGACCTGTCCACAGACTTTAGAGGCTGAATTGACATCCCCCAGGTCGTACACCAGTTAAACACATTCGTAATAACTTCCTGGAGAGCGATGGAATCAAAATAGGTGCAGACGTTTTTCATCATTGTGCTGTCATCAGCAAAAGCTGATCCGTGATCTCCAATAATCTCCATTAGGTCATTCAGGTAAGCAATGAACAAGAAGGACCCGCAGACAGATCCCTGACGCACACCAGAAAGCATGTTTTTGAATTCAGAACCAACATCATTGATTACGACACATTGTGTTCTGTTGTTTAAAAAAAGATGCAAACCAATCAGCCATGTGACCAAGATCATACATACGGAGTTTATGGATGAGTAAGCATGCGGAACTTTATCAAAGGCCTTTTCCAGGTTAATGCTGATAACGTCAACTTGCAGAGGCAGACTGGTAGCCAAAAGGTGTAGGTCCCGGATCTCCAGGAGGGGTACTACGGGGGAAGGGACACGCTGTAGCTATGGCTCCGGAAAACTCAGCCAGGGTGTCTGGGGGAGCGCTGTCAGCTCCCCCAGTGGGGTCTGGGGCGGAGCTCAGGAAGCTGAAGCATTTTACGCTATTTTAGTACTGTTTCTGGCCTCCAGCGATCACTAAAACAGCGTAACAAAGCAAATTTTGGTGATTTTTCTTATTCGTTCTTCAAGGTGGCAGGTTTCATATAAACTTAAGTGTGACTACATCATGTTTTTGTTGACATTTTCTTTCCAAATTAAATTAAACTGAGTTCAGTTCAGAATTGTATAAACAGGCCCACAACTAGCCATTGACGATTGGGGTTGGCTTAAGTGTACATTTGGTACTTTTAGGCTATGATGAGTGACGATGAATTGCTATGTTCAAGTATGTGCAGTAAAGGAGGGGTCAGCTGCCGGAGGCAGAACATTTTTTTTTAACGGACTATCAAAAGGTGAAAATTTAGAAATTTTTGCTCACCTTTATCCCAAACGACTAGGCCTAGAGCAAAAGCACTTTCACATTTTAAAGCAGCAACATGCTACAGTTTTTTTTTTTTTAATGGAGCGTCGAAAGATTAAAAGAAATGGCGAAACCTTTTACTCAGTTTTGTCCAAACCAACTTGTTGTGTGTTGGAGAAAAGCTTCCACATTTGCAATCGACAAGTGCCAATTTCATTTTTTTCTTCCTTGATTCAGGGGATCTTAGGGTAATTTCTCTTCTCCTACCCTGCTCCCCCACCCCAAGTCTCTACGGCCCTGTTAGCGCCTCGCCGACCCATGCTGGCCACAGTTAGCCGAAGTTCAGTCAGCAGCCCTGATCTTCTAACAGCAGCTGGAGCTAATGATCAAGCTGTCGACGCTCCATTAAGTTTTTTTTCCCCCCCCCCCCCAACACCAGCTGACAAATCGTGAATGAGCCATGTCGCGTCGCATCACGTGGGCATGGAAGCACGGTTACAGTATGTGCTCAAAGTGGGTAAAATTAAAACAGTTAGATGTGAATGATGTAGTATATCTGCCTGTACTACGAGTACGCCAATGCTGTAATGATGGTTTTAGAATTCAATTTAGATTCTAAAAATTATACAACTCGGCAAAATCAGTATTTGTTTACAGACTTTTTGTTTTGTTTTTTATTAAAGACCGGGAAGCTGAAGGTGGCCGATAGAAGGGAGTGAGGGGTGCCGACGGCCTAGGGTGCGGATCCCATTTGGGACTCGGGACCTGGGCCAGTCCACCTCTGTCAACTTGGCCTCCTCCTAGAATGCCTTCAGCAATCTTATGGCACAATTCCACTAAAAGTAATTCAATAGAGGCCCCTTCCCTGAATCCAAAATGATTAGCGCGAAGCACATGCAACAGGGTGTTTCTTCTCAACCTGAGTTACATAGATTAATTTTCAAACCTATGCCTGAGTCTTAGTCGTTCTAGGACACAATTGTGTAAGATACCTTCTAGCCTATCTTACAGGATGCGTAAAATGAACGGACCCAACAGTCGAATGTCCCTGGCAAGCAGCGTGTTACCATGTCCCAGTTGACGTTGCAAGCAGTGACTTCCTGGACCTGCTATCCTTATTTAGTGGAGCATTCTTCTCACCCATTTCCTGTTTTGCGGTCCTGGTTACTTGTCTGTGGAAGTTAACCGAGTTTCTGGATAATTTACAATTCCACTGGTCAAAAAAAGGGATAATTTGAAGATAGATTACGAAACTTCGCTACTCCTAATGTTGATTATATTTCATTCAAGCTATTTTTTCCTTATCTGATGCCATCGTAGTACAACTTACGTCGTTTGGATCATAGATGAGCTTGCTGATTACAGGAGGGGGAATCAAATAAGGTTTGCTTTGGTGGTCAAGATATCACACTGGAAACTTGGATTGAAGCTTTGGAATAGGCCTACTCGAAATTGAAATTTACTTCTGCCGACATTTGAATGCATTTTGTGGTTTGTGGGTGTAAAAACTGGTTTTACACACTTCAAATAACGATCACTTAGAGGAACATAATGATTTATATAGTTCTTACCACAGACTAACAAACTTTTATCATAAAGTAAGTCTACTGTTTTTAGAAAAATTGTTTTACTTTCTAGATTTATACATCTGTAGGTTACAATGCGTTTGTTTTTTAACATAAAAGCCTTATTTGTTAAAGAAACGTTATAAAGAAATAACAGCATTCGTTGAACCACTTAAAACTATTATGGGAAGAAGTTGCATTTATTTATCAGAAAAATCGAACTCTGAATAGAGTGTGGAAATGCATAGTGGCCGTGTGCATATCCGGAATGTATGTCATAGTGGAAATACGAGATTTGTTCAACGAAATATGTTCCCAGCAGAAAGTATTATTTTAAAAAATCGCATTGTTTAGTTCCTGGTGGTCCGAAACTGTTTGAAGCCTATATTGGACACGTTGCAGGCTGCAGATCTGGGAGTATAGATCCCGACAAACACAAAATGAATAGTTTTTAGGAAAACTCAGATTAGTTTAGAGTTGGTTGGGTTAGATTAAGTTAGATATCAACAGATTAGGTAGGTTACGTTCACTTTAATAAGGTCTAGTTTTCAAGAAATTCACCAGAACCATTCTTTCAAACTTGGATCCCGTCGCCGGGATGAGAGATGCTGCCAGTTAAAATATGCTGTACCTGTGAAATTCGAACCACGCTGACTGACCGTGATATACACTAATCACACCACCGCAGAACTGCACAAAATGGTGTAGTGCGGTGCACAACTGCAGAAAACAGTGCAAGAAACTTAACACTGGAAGTCGAGTGGAAGCTGATTGGCGTGGCTGTCAACACAGCCATTGTATTGAACAAAAGAGAATGTAGAGAACCCCGTAGCAGAATCAGTGCGACGCGCAACGATACTTCATGGACAGCTGAAGGCCGCAGTGGACAAATTTCAACGTTCCGTCAATTTTTTATATATTTTGACATTCCAATACATCTTTTCAAACGTTTCGAAAAGATGGGTCCACCAAGAACCACTTTTATTGGTGGAGTAGCCAGTCCAATAGGGTAAATCACTGAAGAGTTAAAACTAATAAACATGTGGGTAACCATTTGAAAAAAAATAATTCACTGACAATTACACCGACAATTGCTGTCGCAGACAAAAGCAGAAAGTTATGCTTCTGGGGCAGAGAAGATAAATAGGATGCATATGGTGTTATTTTGAAAATATATGTAATGAGCGAATTTTATCCGTCAAGGCAATTGCATAGATACATGTGGAGAAAGTGAAGAATTATATCTTGAACAACTTTATTTTGTATGAAATACAAAGCAGAAAAACTTGCTGGAAACGTTTATAGTGCAAATTGTGGAATGCTGCATTTTTGCAAAATGGAGAACTTGCAGCAAGATAGAGTTAGTGATCTTGCACTTTCACAAGCAGGGCATTTGGTGGAGTACAGTTGTAGTCATTCCGGTGAGAAACAGTTTAAATGCGAAGTGTGTGATGCTGCATTTTCACATGCAGAAAGTTTGAAAGTGCACAGTAGAATTCATTCCGGCGAAAAACGTTTTAAATGCGAATTGTGTAATGCTGCATTTTCACAAGCATGTCGGTTGAAAGTGCACACTAGAATTCATTCCGGTGAGAAACCTTTTAAATGCGAATTGTGTGATGCTGCATTTTTGCGAGCAGGTGATTTGAAGGTGCACAGTAGAATTCATTC
>JAHWFP010033102.1:147703-162423 GCA_023313725.1 Lithobius niger | reverse complement strand
TTTAAAGGTGCACAGTAGAATTCATTCCGGTGAGAAACCTTTTAAATGCAAATTGTGCGATGCGGCGTATTGCCAATCAAGCAGTTTAAAGGTGCACAGTAGAATTCATTCCGGTAAGAAACCTTTTAAATGCGAAGTTTGTGATACTGCATTTTCGGAAGCGGGAAGTTTGAAGGTGCACAGTAGAATTCATTCCGGTGAAAAACCTTTTAAATGCACATTATGTGATGCTGCATTTTCACAAGCAGGAAATTTAAGGGTGCATAGTAGAATTCATACCGGTGAGAAACCTTTTAAATGCTCAGTATGTGATGCTGCATTTTCACAAGCAGAAAAATTAAAGGTGCATAGTAGAATTCATTCCGGTGAAAAACCTTTTAAATGCTCATTATGTGATGCTGCATTTTCACGGGCAGAAAATTTGAAGGTGCATAGTAGAATTCATTCCGGTGAGAAACCTTTTAAATGCTTATTGTGTGATGCTGCATTTTTACGAGCAGAAAATTTGAAGGTGCACAGTAGAATTCATTCCGGTGAGAGACCTTTTAAATGCTCATTGTGTGATGCTGCATTTTCACAAGCAAATAGTTTGACGGTGCACAGTAGAATTCATTCCGGTGAGAAACCTTTTAAATGCTTATTGTGTGATGCTGCATTTTTACAAGCAGAACATTTGAAGGTGCACAACAGAATTCATTCTGGTGAGAAACCTTTTAAATGTTCATTGTGTGATGCTGCATATTTACAAGCAGGAAGTTTGAAGGTGCACAGTAGAATTCATTCCGGCGAGAAACCTTTTAAATGCGAAGTTTGTGATACTGCGTTTTCACGAGCAGGAAGTTTGAAGGTGCACAGTAGAATTCATTATGATGCATGATGATAGATGCATGATGATAGATGATGCATGTTTATAAAGAGCATCTTGTGGGCCACCTTGTTCTACTGGAGGAAGCCGTGTAAATGCGAGTCGTGTAACGCAGCTTTTACACTTCTTTCTCGAGAGAGTAACAGAAGACTTTTAAGGCCACACAGTCGAACTTTATTCTGGTGAGAAGCCATTTGATTGCTTATTGGTAGTGCTTCAGTTTCACGCAGGAGCTACTTCAACCTATCTTCTGCTATGGAGGTTAATAGTGTTACGGCATCCTTAGCAATTGAAGAACTTGAGGGAAAAGATTCCAAGATGGTTACTAGAGCTGAGAGCAAGCTTAGTCTTTTGCATGATAAGTATGAGAAAGATATGAATCTGGCTCACAACAAAAATGAGCTACTGAAGAAGAGAATAACGGAGTTGGAAATCAAGTTTGAAGAAGAACACGAAAAAAGGAACAACTGCGACCTTAATATCGTAGACCTGAAAGAGAGACTTTCTAAATGTGAGGAAGGTAATGATGAGAGTAACAAAACTCATGAACTTAGGCTGAATGTCGCTATTAAGAGGCATGAAGAAGAGCTGAAAGAGGCACACGCAGAAAAAGAGAAACTTAAGGAATACTATCAAGAGTTGCTCGACGACCTTTCTACTGAAAAGATTACCCTGAACAACGAAATTCTCACTCTGCAAAAAGAGCTTGACGAGAGGCTTCCCATCCCTACGCCTCCCACCACGCAATTTGCTTCGATTAAGTTATACAGTAACAACATCTTGTGCTACATGGTGTCAAGGCTTAAGGTTTCCCCCAAAGAAGAAATCGAAGACGACATCCTTGAATTCTTCGATAGGACTACCATTACAGAAGCAAAAAATTTGCTGTGTTCTTCCTATGCGGCTGATGCGGAGAAGGATGGTCTGAAAATTACGAACGTTAGAGTTGATTCGTGCAACAGAACTGCAGCTGCTGCGGAAATACAAGACGTTTACCGACTCCTTACCTGGCTAGACGCACAGAAATCTGACGGTGTTGACATGCCTATTTTTATTCCATCCAACCTCAGATGCTGGCCAGTGAGGAGAGACGATGGATCCCCCCATCACGATTTCTCCAGCCATCTTACTAAATTTTTAAATGCTCTTAAGGACACGGAGAAGTCTCTTAATGACGTTCTTTCAACCAAAGTGGAAGCTGTCGTCAAACGATCTCTTGAAAGACATGAAGAGGAACGAACTTCCTTCAGAGGTGCTGTCAAAGACATTGAAAGAGCTGAACGTAGGGTTGAAGCGAAACTCAAAGAAGTGCATGAAGTGCTTGATCGCATTAATGTTAATCAAAGAAGCGTGGAAAAGCGTATTGCCCAAATTGACAGGCACTGGAATCTTCTTGAAGAGAAGTTTCAGGCACTTCCTCCTGTTCAGGTTGTTGCTCCCCCTAGTGTGCCATATGCATTTACTCCTCCTGATGCATGTCCTCCAGAACTAAACGGTTTACCCATACCTGTTGACGACGCCATGGTAAACAATCAAGGGAAGAATGTCCTGCAACGAAAGTCGAGAAAGAAGGTGGGTGAAACTTTCTCGTCCACTATTCCCCAACAGCTACCTCTACCACCCTCCTCTTTGCCCATCTCTACCAACGACCGAAGCTTGCATGAGGGAAGCAGGAGTATCCAGCCAAACTGTGAGGAAGCCACTCTTCGCGCCCCTTCCTCCAGAAATGATGACAGCAGCTTGGAACATACGATTCATCAAGCTGATAACCTACCTGATGGTATTTTTGAGGCACCCTTGACTCTACCTGTTGATCACCACATTCCTCCTTTAGTCCAGGGTGTTGGTGACGAATCTGTCCGTCGTCACCTCCCACCAGCCCTTGGTACTGTTAATGCTGAGCCAACATCTACCTACTCGACTGAATCTCCAAAACCTGACTACGTTCAACCGTGGATTCGACCTAGTGGAAGAAGTGCGAGGGTCTTCATTGGAAACTGTAATATAAACACTTCGAGCGAAGATATCTATCAATACGTGCGAAGAGTGATTTATGGTGAAACATATGAAGATGCGAGAATTATAGTAAGAAGGCTCAAAAACCCGAACATTAGCAAACCATGGAATGCGTCTTTCCAGCTGGAAATTCCCCAGCACCTGCGTGCTCTCCTGGCCCTCGAGAAACATTGGCCACGTGGTATTAGAGTGAGGTCATTTGCGAAATACTCTTCACATCATTAACATTCAATTTCTCTAACACATTACGTATATCCACTTGGAACTGCAATGGTGTTAAGGGCGTGCTTCCCTTACTCCATGACCTTTGTGAATCGACTGATATCCTCCTTCTTCAGGAGACCTGGTTGCATGACTTCGAAGACCATTGTCTACAGAATGTTCACCCTGACTTCATGTGCAGAGCCTTCAGTGCGATGGATCCTGCTGATCTGGAACGTAGAGGAAGACCCTTTGGTGGGTTGGCCATCCTTTGGCGAAAATGTAGTGCTTTTCACTTTAAGAGTGCTAAGATTGCTGAAAACAACAGGGTTATGTGGGTTGATCTCGCCATCGATGGAGACGACTGGCGTTTTGTCAATCTCTACGCCCCCACCGATGATAAATCCGTCGTTAGTGAGGATGTTCTTTCGCAGGTTTGGGGCGAAGTTGCGGCTATTAACAGCCTCAGTAGCCAAGAGCAAATTATCATCGGCGGCGATTTCAACACCGACTACAATAGAAAAGGCCCTTTTCTCGAAGCCCTGCACACTTACCTCGAGGACCTTGCTCTCCAGTGTTTAGATGACAAGGATGCTCCGGGAGATCGTTCCACGTATGTTAGCTATTTCAACAGCTCTACCTCATGGATCGATCATGTTCTGGGATCGTCTGGTTTATGTGCTAACGTCATTTATTCCAAGGTGTTCGAAGACGTAGTGGGGTCTGACCATTTCCCTCTACAAGTTGTTTTTTCCACCCACTCTACCCATGATAGTGAGCGACCCAAAACTTTCACTAGATACGCCAAAACTCGAATGAACTGGAAACATAGGGACCTAAACACTCAGACCCTCTACAGACAACTTATCCACTCTTGTCTGTCAGATGCACCCACTCCACCTATCTTCTCTTGTACTGATTCTAGTTGTACCGACTCCAATCATCACGCCGAGATTGAAAGTGTGTACAGGTTTGTCACGGAAGTTATGATACAGGCCGAAGTAAATTGCATTAATCCCAACCCCAAGTGCTTTGGAAGACAGATCGTGGGATGGTCTAAATATGTCAAATTGAAATATAGTGAGTTTCGCAATGCTCACCTTAAGTGGGCTGCTGGTGGTAAAATGAAGAATGGTGCACTTAAGGAGGAAAGAGAAAGTAAGCGTAGAATTTTCCGTGGAGCTCTGAGGTGGAGTAAGAAAAATGAAAATGAAATCAAGCTTCTTGACTTTATCAGACTCAATCGCAAACTTACTCCTGCTCTCTTCTGGGGCAAGGTTAATTCGGTTAGGAAAGGAAGGTTGCCTGCCGCCGAAGTGGTTAACAACGCCAAGGGCGACTGTGATATTGCTAAGATGTGGAGCGACAGGCTCACATGCGAAGAACGTGAACCCTCAGTCCTGCATGAAGCCTGCATCGAATGTGGAAAAAACTTTTTCTCTCCTACTTCATTTCAAATAAGAAGTGCTATTGCTTCTCTTCATAATGGAAAAGCTACTGGCCCGGACGATTTAAAAGCCGAGAACATTAAATACGGAGGAGAAGTTCTGTGGAACTGGATCTCTTCCCTTCTTAAAAGTGCTTTCAGTCACTGTCACACCCTTGAAATTGCCAAAAGTGCCATTATCGTCCCCATTCTCAAAGACAGAAAATTTGATTCAAGTAAGTGCGAAAATTATAGGAATATCTGTATCACCTCGCCGTGGGCAAAAATCACGGACAAACTTATGTTGGACGCTCTTCAGTCCCATACCGGTGCCAACTTTACCCAATTCGCATACAAAAAGAAACACTCTCCGAAGATGGCTGCGAAGGTTCTCCAAACCATTGTTGAAAGAGGCACTCGACGCAACAGCAAAGTCTTTGCTTGCTTTTTGGATATTAGTAAAGCCTTCGATAGTGTCCCCAGGGCTAAGATCTGGGAGTGCCTCCGTAGTCGTGGTGCCAGCGATAACATCATTAAAATCCTTGTGCAGCAATATCAAGAAGAAAAACTCTCTGTTAAGTGGAATGACTGTTTTTCTCCTTACTTCCAACTTGGCAAAGGAGTAAGACAAGGGAGTCCTCTTTCTGCTTTTCTTTTTACTCTCATCATTGACGATGTACTGAGAACTGCCACTGGTGCTCTTGAGACTTGGCAGATTGAAGCCATTAAGATTTGCTTCATCGCTTATGCTGATGACATTGCCTGTGTTAGTCTTAGTAGGAATGGCCTACAAGAGATTGTGTGCAAACTTGTTGAGCTTCTCAAACAAGTAAATCTTGAATGTAACCCTGACAAGAGTAAATGCATGGAGTTTAATAATGGGAAAGAGCCTACCTTTCCCAAACGTTGTATCCTGGTTGGTGACAAAGAGGTTCCTTGGGTAAATAGCTGCATTTACCTGGGGATTACTTTTACTCATAACCTAAACTGGGAAAGTGAGTTGAAGAGGGTTAAACTTAACCTTTGTCGGCAAAGCTCTGCTATTGCTTTGCAATTCAAGAAGATGATGACAAAAGAAGACCTCTGGCATGTCACCCAAAGCTGTGCATTACACCTGTACGGCGTTGAGTTTTGTCAACATACTAGTAAAAAGCTTTGGAATGAAACTGCCAGAGCCTATCACAGGTGCATTAAGAGATCTGTGGGATGGAGTCCTTTTTCAAGCAATAACGAAGTAGGCTATGAAGTCAATCAACTTACGTTTGAGCTCCAAGTAGTGTGGAAAGTTGCACAGCTGTGGCAGGAACTTAGAAACACTGACAATTCCCTGTGCATGACGCTTTTTTGTGGTGTCGATGGTTGGAGTACCAACCTAGGGACATACATGAGGAGCATCTTTCTTGAATATGGAAGATGGTGTGATAGTAGAAATAAGAAGTCCCTAAATGAAGAGCTTCATAGACGTATGCAAGCGCATGCCATCCTAAGAGATCCACCAGTGAACTTCACCTGCTGAAGAAATTGTAAACTGCAAACTGCACTTTTCACTATCTTTATTTTTTCCTAGTGTATTGATAAATATATGTTCCTGTGCATAACTAATGATGCCCACTTAGAAGTCGTACAATTAAAAGCAATTTGATTTGATTGATTTGATTTGAAGGTGCACAGTAGAATTCATTCCGGCGAGAAACCTTTTAAATGCGAAAATCAGTGGTAGAGATCAGTGACCACGTTTTTCAGCTCTTCATAAATCACCGATTATTGCATTACAACGTGTTATAATGTTTATAATGGAATGTGATCCTGGAGAGTGAACGCACCAAGCCTGTAGATGCTTGGACGAAACATTGAAAGGGACTAGTAGCTCGCTTCAGACGCCGTGAGTAGATGCAAATTAATACTACGCCAGACTGTGGTCAAAAACCATTGTCTTCTATTGTTATCGAAGCCCCGCCCCCCAAAGAGACCTACTACAATACCGGGTCGTATTCCACAAAGTGCACTTGCGTGTCTTCATTCATAAATCGTACTCTGATTCTTTTCTCCTCTCCGACACGAAGCGCTTTCATTTTAAAATCCAACAACAATTTCATTTTGTTTCCGCTGTCGAGTTTGGACTTTCCAACATTATTGCCAACATATGCTTTTCGTGTACAGTTAGCTCCAATTGCTTGATTAACCCTTAAAGTGGGGGCTACGAGTATACTCGCCAAAAACACAAGCACAGCTTTTAGTCCTAAAAACAGAGTCCAAAGTATGCACGAAATGGCCAACAATGGAGAAACGATAATACTAGGTTCCCTTAACAAGCCGACTCTAGAGACGGCCGTGGCCGAGTTGGTAGAGGCGTGTGCCTGAAGTTGGAGAGCTCCTTCAAGTTGCTAGTTCGAGTCCCGTCCAGGTTACCCCTACTTTTGTGGAGATAGAAAATTAATTCAGCAGTTAAAGGGTTAACACAACTTAACAAAGAATTTTTCCAAACACAACTTAACACTTCTCCGGCTATTTCGATGAACGGCTCGAAGACCTATTTCGAAGTGGGATCCGTAACGCTTTTCCATAGACCCTCGTCCATGCTTTCCCATCCTTTCCAAGTGAACTTATTTTCTTCTTCGTCCTTGGGCTGCAATTTCTCCCTCCACTGATTGAGTACAGATCTGTTGATCTTTTCACCCATTCGATATAGGTAGGTCCATTCCAACAAGTTGAGTCTCAACTCTGTGGTAAGCCCTGCCTGTTTGTTAAAAACGAGTCTGTCCGCTTTCAATCGTGACATTGAGGTATTTACTCAGCATAAAATAACCGCTAGTGGTGTCCATGATGAGAATGTATCGTAGAGTTTGTTCTTTAATAAAAAAAAAAAATATATATATATATTTTATTCAACAAACATTATTACAAGCAACAAATCACTGATCCAGTCGTTTCTTTTTCTCTCTTCGCTCTCTTTGAGCCAACCTTCTTTTTTCCCTGAACACTATTTTCTCCTCTTCAGTCATTCTCGGACGTCGGTCTTTTTCCGCAGCTTGTGTTTTCTTTTTCTGGATAGGAGTTAGTGTGGCGTGCCTGTCCCTATCTAACCGTCTTCATTTATCCCTGGTTCTCTTCTTCCGTTCTTCTGGATTTTGCACTTTCAACTGCCTACTCTCCCTTATCTGCAATCTCCTCATCTCGGCTTGTCGAACCTCGACATTTTCAACTTCTTTCAGCCTCTGTTCCACTTCATCCCCGTTCCACCGAGTTTCCGCCTCTTCATCGTTGATTACACCGTCGGACGTACATACCTGTCCATACTCCGTCATCGGATAAAGACTCCAAGAGCAAATAATCAAGACTTTGATTTCCATCGTAGTCATCATCCTCATGGTAAGAAATATATTTGATGCCGCGATGTCCGATTGCAAAAGTATCTACTTCGTTTAAGAGGAATCTCTTGTCGTCGTAGGCTGACAGTAGAGATTTATTCACCACGGTCGTGGCAGCTGGTGATGGCTTTCACTGGCGATCTTGTACCAACTCACTCTTTGTTCCTGATTCGAATGGAGAGACGCCCTATAATCTTCGTGGCTTAAGTGATTCTCCACGAATCTCTTGGAAATTCCCTGCCCTTATTTCGTTTCGCTTTGGGAGGTCACGAGCGAATACATCTTGCTACTCAACCCCACAAACTCTTTTTATCGGTACTCCCTTCGTGGCATCTTTCATCTTTCCCAACACTTGCTTGATGATGTTGCAGAACAGTGGGTGTTGAGGATCGTAGTTGCTAGTGTCGAATCTACTCATGTTTTTAGCCATGTCCGCGTACACGTCCTCGGTTTCGATGCAGTAGCACAGTGAGTCCGTGTCTGTGAACAGCAGTCTTGCTCGATCTCCATATTGGGGACGTATGTATGGTAGTGAAATTCGTGGAGAAGGAGTTTGGACAACTCTAGTATGGCGAACCCCGAGTAGGTGGGAAGATCGCAAGTCAGCGTACTTTCGAGTTGATCTGAACCAGGTTTTCGTGCAATATTTGAAACGAATCGGCGTTGGGTTGGGTGGAATATTTGATAGCTCGCTTGCTGTCAGTCCATAGCTTGACTTTCAGTCTTTCCTGTTTCTGTTCAATCGTCTTCCAAACGCCGAGTTAGGGCACAATTTGTGAATTCCCCTTCAGACACCGTCTTCGATTCCTTTCGTTTTGCCGTATGAAAATCTATATATTGTTTCAACCAGGGCTTCTGATTGAAACTAAGCACCCTCCTGATGTGACGAAGGACCAAGCCGTGTTCGAGATAGAATTTTAGGTTACGGTAGTGAATTACGTACCGCGTCTTCCTCAGTAGGTTGGCCACTAGCTTCACGACAGGTTTCACTGGTTTTCCTCACAACAAAGATTTCGAATAGTCTGAAACTAATTCTTCTCTTATTTCAAATTTTTCAGGAGCAAGCGGGTAGTCGTTGTGGAGCTTTTGAAGTTTGTTCGGGTAGTCCAGACGACGTGTCTGCTATCTTAGTCACGTCAAAAGCTCGAGTCTCATCTTTAGTCAAATACCTAAAGCCGTTGTAAGGCAGCAGCTGGCTCATGGCCCAGCCATAAGCGCTATTGAGGTCCCAATCAATGATGTACTTGTTAGGTTTTGTTGGAATGTACGGGTTGTTGGCCTTCGCGAACCTTCGACTAATGAAGCTAACTCCACTCCGTATTTCCGACAAGATGAAGTTATGTTTGCTAGCGTGAGTAAATAGTTCCAGTTCAGCCTTGGTCATCTTTAAAGCTGCCGCCCAGCTAAACCCTGGAGTGGAGACGTAATAGCACGGATCTATGTCGTGGTCTCGCAAGCAGATTCTGCGGAATTCTTCGAAAATGTCTGCCAAAAGCAGACAGTCGGTTAGATGATACATTTTGTGGTAAGAGGAAAACTTTTTGATTTTCAGCATACTCCAAATCTTTTTGGCATGATCGTATTGTTCGTCAGTCCTTCTTCTTTGAGTTTGGAATAAAAGTCTTCTTTCGGTGGTAAAGACTGCTCTTCGAACACACTCATGTTGGAAACGTTCGTATGGGTAGTAACCCTTACAGGTTAACAGATCCACGGCAGTCTCTTCCTGGACGTCGAGATGGTTGTCCTTCCCACCAGCTTTCAAGAACAGCTTCACCGTCCTAAACTCGTAATCACGTTTATGTCTCTCCGCCAGAGTTTTTAGCGAAGATGAGAGAAAATTATACCTGTCTACGAACTTTAGCCGAATGTACCTTTTTTTTCCTTTTCATCCCATCCCGTTTCAACGGTGATGGTCATGCTCATGAACCTTTCCATATTTCTCGCGAGGACTTCTACTTTTTTCGGAAACTTGTGCACCACTCTTACCAGTAGATGCATATCGTAAGCTTCGAGACAGTGAAATACCACGGGGATCGTGGTGCGCTCTCGGGCATTCAGATTACAACTTCAGAGATTCAGATTCAGAGTGAGAAACTCCTCTGTACTGGCCGGTAACGTGGCAGTGATCCCGGACTTTGTCGTCTTTTGAACCGAATGGCTTTTTGCAGTAGATGCAGTCTACAGCGTGGTTAAAATCAGCCTCTTGGACCGGAGTGAGGCATAGTGGTTGGACTCTTTTTAATGTTTCGTCGTACTCCCACGCTTCAATCACCAACTGATCGAGGAATTGTTCAATGGCATCCTCTCCCAGGTAATAAGCAGTTCCTTTAAAGTTTCCAGGCCCCACCGCGACGTAGCCGAAGCTGCAAGGTTGATGGAGGTCGATTTTCTTCTCGGAGCTGTTAAAGGAAGGAACGGGTTGCAGAAGGCACTCGAAATCGGCGTATATGATTTTGGGGTGAATATTTCTTCTATTGAAAGCTTCAAACTTCCAGAGAAGTTTTCTATGGTGACGGATTGGTTCTTGTACAGTCCAGTTTGTGTTTGTCTCTCAGTGATGCTTTTCCATAAGCGGCGAAACAATTTCGACAGTAATATTTCGGATTGCTTCCCGATCCCTGGTGTCGGAGAAATTGTCACAATCCACGATGGCGCAGTAGTGAAAATTTGTCGACTCGTCGGCAATTAAAAGAAGATCTACGGGTTGGCCTGTAAAATTCGTGCTCATATGAAGAGGATGCAAGCCGTTCTCTTTGGTATAAGCAATCACATTGATCGATAAATCTTTGTTGGCCATCTCGAATGCGTCAATGTGATTCAGCCGCGTTGGAAAGTCCAGCATCGAACAATCTACCGTTCTCACATATACATCGTATTCTTTCGGATTCACCATGCTTAATTTGTGTTTGGCAGCCAGAATTGAATGCAAGAAGCACTTGTGGACTGTGAAATTTTGAACATTGATTACACACTTCCACTTCTTTTTTAATTTTGCTGGCACAGGAATGTAAGAGCCCGGTTTGAGCGGGTCGATTTTTGCTACTCGGATTGTGAGTTCGTAGGAGCGATTTATCACCCAACCATTCCCTCTTTCGGCGAATTCGTCGATAGAACGTTGGATTTTAGCATAAGCTGCATCCTGTAACTTGGGAATATCTCATGGATTATAGATTGGGGAGTAGTGGGACTGAAATCCAATTGGTATTTCTTGGCCATTTCGAACGAAACTCACTCCTAAACCAATTTGAGCTCTGCAAGTCACCAATTGCCGGAGATATTCGTACAGTAGAGCTTCTATACCTCTTCGCATCAACATTAAAAGGTACAACGGGTCTACAGCTTGCACAGCTTTCTTGTACTTGCGGTGTTTGAGTCCTTGCTCACAGAGGATGGGAATAACTTACGTCGGTGGGTTAAAATCTTACAAATATGGATGGGACACTGATGTAAAATTCTTGATTTTGAATGCACTTCTGTGTTTGTGGAAGGTTTTTGTTCGCTTGGTTAACCTTGGACGAGTGTTTCGTCCAAGGGTTAACATTCTATTTAATAATACCACAACAGATGTGATGTTGTAGAACTTAAAGCTTATTTCAAGATTATTTCTGACATTTTTCTTCAAGAAATAATCTGAGTAGTGTCATTTATTTATGCAAGTCATGCTAAATTTTTCCCGCGAATGTACGAATGTATATATTTTTTGGGATATAATAAATCGATTAACATTTCCTAAAAGTTTGAGCATTTCTTTAAAAAAAAAGTCTTTTAATTAATAATTAATTTAATTAATAAAAGTTTATTTGCCGAGTAAGTTAGCAAAATGGTAAGATAGGGCTTTTACCAGAAACCGCTTATATCTTACCAACATTAAGTGATAACAAATACATATAGCTAGATAGAAATATCTGTACAACAATATAGCAAAAATAACATTAGGAATAGTCTGATATGTATGGTAATAGGTTACACTTATTTAGTCTGAATTTAAAACAATTTATAGAGGGTGCCGTGACAACATCATCAGGTAAAGCATTCCAAACATTAATGACACGATTTACAAAAAAGTATTTTCTGCAGTTTAATCTGAAGGGTTTCTTAACCAATTTCAGGGAGTGACCCCTGGTCCGCCTTTCTCTATTAACATCAAAGAAAAGAGATGGATCATAATCCAGGAGACCATGCAACAGACAATATGTGAATGACAGGTCGGCTTTTACCCGGCGTAGTTCCAAAGAATCAATTTTCAATTTATTCAGTCTGGCTGCATATGGTATATTTCGGAACCCTGGGAGAAGTTTGGTAAACACTCGCTGCACTCTTTCTAACCTCAGAATGTCTCCTCGAAGTGACGGGGACCAAACGGGGCTGGCGTATTCAACAAGCGGACGGACATATACTTTAAAGGCCCACAGTAAAGTTGGGACATCCCTAGAAGTGAAACAGTTTCTGATAATAGCTGCACGTTGCATTGCTATTTTAATGACAGCGTTACAGTGGTGAGTCCACGTTAGATTCGTAGAGAGCCAGACACCTAAATCCTTGACAGTAGTTAATGGTTCCAATTTTGAACCCGATAGGTAGTAATTATATGATGGATTCTTACCCCCGATATGCAACACTTTGCATTTATTGTCCGAAATCGGCAACTGCCATTGATCTGACCAGTTTTTTAGTTCATCAAGTTCATGTACGATACCAATGTGACTCAGTCTTGATTTCATTGCAGAGTGGAGTTTAACGTCATCAGCAAATTTTCGCAATTTTACACCAGCAGAAGTTGGCGATAGATCATTTAAGAAAATAGTGAATAACAATGGACCTAAAACTGACCCCTGTGGAACACCACTTTTAACCACAGCATCATCTGACACCGATTCCCCGACTACGACACGCTGGCTACGGCCCACAAGGAAATCAGTAATCCAAGCCAGTAGTTGCCCTCTGATGCCAATGTTTTTTAGTTTAAATAGTAATTTGTGGTGGACAACGGAGTCAAATGCTTTCGCAAAATCAATTAGAACTACGTCAACTGGGTAACCCACATCTAAACAACTAGTCCAGTCGTTTAGGACGTCCAGTAGCTGTAGCGTTGTTGAGCGTCCAGGCAAAAAACCAAATTGATCATACGAGATTATATCTTGTTCGTTTAGGAAATTTAGCATTTCATTTTTAATAATTCTTTCCATAATTTTACAGGGTACACAAGTAAGAGATATTGGTCTGTAGTTATGTGGATCGGATGCATTACCTTTTTTGAAGATTGGAATTACACGTGCCTTTTTCCAGCATTTAGGGATTTTGCCCGACTGCATTGAGCATTTAAATATTATCACCAATGGAGAGATAATCTCATTCCGCATTTCTTTGTAAAAATATGCGGATAGTCCATCAGGACCAATGGCATGGCTAGTTTTTGTATCAGGGAACTTAAAACTACGAATGAATGGCCTAGCTATGTTTGCTGTTAGGCGTTACATAAAAAGGCAAAACCAGGGCCATGACTTAAGAATTTTTAGCGAGGGGGGGGGGGGGGGGGAAGCGTCGGTGACAATCTGCTAATTTTTACACCCCTACCCACCCACCCCCTCCCTCTCACGACGAAAAATTACACTACAACTCTTAAAAACTAAAACGTCCAACAGTTCAGAAATAATATTTGTGCAACCAAAAAAATTGGGCCCTCTTCAGTTTGTCTTGGGAGCGCATTTGCAACCTCCAAGAAAGAATAATAGGGCATAAAAAAAACTTACAAGTTCATATTTTTTTTGCACGCGCTCTGCCCCTCCCCCAAACGAAGACCCTGAGTGCAACACTAATTTTTTATTTTTTTTTTCAAACTAAAGGGTAATAAAAAGTTGATGTGAGATTTATTTCCCTCCCCCCGCCACCCAAAGAATAATTGAGGGATTCAACCTTGGGCGAAGTATCAATTTACAGCAATCTGCAAGTTGCATATTTTTTATTTATTTCCTTCTTTAAAAAGATAAAATTAAAAGAAAAAAAAGCTGTACATACCAATCTCTTTCGGGATAGCTTCCTTCTTCCAAATAAAAACCAAGTGCAGCTAGGCTAATCACCTACCTTTTTAATTGGTTTTGGCTTTACAAGCATTTATCCTTCCTCCCCGGGGGGCGCCCCCCAGTTAAATCACTTAAGTGCCAACTTCCCCACTCCGAATTCTTATAAAAGGTTTCTCGATGTGTTATTAAAATACAAATTATATTAACATTAAGAAGCTTATTAACACTGGCGATAGCCAGTGTTAGTAAGGGTCAGCCTAGGGTCTCTGTGTTAAACTCTTACTTTGAGATAACGCCGTCAAAAGTCAACATTTTAAAACCAAATTTGGAATCCAGCCTCGACTAGTCAAGGCCTCTCTACAGTCCAAAAATTGTGAAATTCGGTCCAGCCAAACCCGAGATACAGAGAGGGGCCAAATAGACAACTCTTGTTCTGCTTGTTGTTGTTGTTGTTCTGGGGATACTTTCGTCTGTCCTCTCTACAGGTCAAACCATTTGTCCTATGAATCTGGTTCTTAGCTCATTTTACAGGTATTGCTCTGTAGATGTGCCCTTTCCATAAGGCATTTTCTAATTGGTCAAGTGGTTCAGGGGCTATGGAGCTCTAAACGACCAGATTGATTGTTTTACATTGTTTTAAACATTGTTATTATGCAACAATGCCAATTTGCAAACGCCAGCTGCAAGACTGAAGATTAAAGGATTTGTTTCAATTATTAACAGTGTTAGTAAGAGTCAGCCTAGGGTTTCTGTGTTAAACTTTCAATTTGGACCGATAACTGCACTGTTTTACAGTTTAGCTGCAATTCTAAAAGTAACACGAA
>JAHWFP010033102.1:133806-147303 GCA_023313725.1 Lithobius niger | reverse complement strand
TTAGACCCTTACTCTAAACATTTAACGTTCCGTTTTTGTTTATTAATAAAGTGTAATTCATTGAGTTTTTCGTTTATTTTGAAGTGAAATACAAATGGACAGTGACAGGGCCGGATTTATAAGTAGGCCCGAGAGGCCCGGGCCTATAGTGGCACTTTGTTTTAGGGGCGGCATCACGTGAGAAAAGATGGTGCGAATTTTGCATGCCCTCCACCTTTCATGAAAAGTTATTAACTAAATGCTGGCTCCATCCATTGTTAGAATATATCTAACCGTGTATCAGTCTAAAAACGTATGCCGCATCCCATCAAGAGATGACGCTATAAATAAGTTGTTGCTATCATTGTGCAATACATATCTATAATACTTTCCACCAACAGTCACCGTACAGTACCATGTAGACCGATTTTGAGGTTGACAACGGCTCATTTTCAAATGTCTGCGAATAGTTCAGGGTACAACAATTCGACGTTTTTTTCTCTCTTTAACTCAATGTCGTATCAGTACTGATTGAGTGCATGATCAGTGCTATACGTTAATAAGGCCCACTGACTTTTTCTTTAAAACGTAGTTACGTTATTTACGAGCCTTTTATTGCATGGCCACTTTGTGTGTTGGTTGGTTGGTTGTCATACTTGATCATAATAGCAAAATAAAACGAGTAGCCATGAACAAGTGAAACTAAGCGGCGCTCCAATCAAAAAAAAAAAAACCAGGGGAAGCAAGGAAAGAAAGGCACAAGGTCCGAGTAAGCAAATCCATGAAATTTCTTAATTTAGGTTCAAAGGGCAACGGAAATAGGTTACTTTTTATTACTTTGCTTATATATTTCCCCCCTACCAGTTTTCCATAGATCGCAAAAGAATATACAAATTAAGAAAGGTGCTAGATGGGGGGGGGGGGGGGGACGCCTACAATTGAACATTCCGTAAGACTTTGGTGGAGGGGAAGTTTTAGGGGTATTATTGAAGAGCGGCATTATGGTTGGGCCTACAGGCGGCAAGAGCTTAAATCCGGCCCTGGCCAGTGATGGAGAGTCAAGTGAGGGAGCTATTCCATGTGCAGTTGAAGACTGTCGAATCGACGAATTTGAAGATTTCAGTTAATTTGTTTTAAATTAATTACTTTTCTAAAACTTTTTCAAAATTGCAACACATTTCAAACCCAATTTTTCTGAAGCAAAGTATGGATGTGTGTACAATACAGTCCAGTCCAGTCCTAATCATTGCAGAATAATTTGTTACCCTTTTTCTAAACTACCAAACTTTTATTGAATTTTATTTAATGTAATGAACAATCAAGGTCATAAGGCAAGGTACACTAATCAATGTAATGTATAATGCATTAAGCAAGGTACATAAAGCAATTTATTTTGAACAGAAACCAATGGTTTGGCAATATTGGGATGCTATATGCTTGGTAGATAAAAATGATATATCAAACACTTCTAACCAATAAAAGTAACAATAGAAATACAATATTCTTAAATAGTGGTTGAATTATGTATCAGAGCAGTTTGACAAAGTACACACTTGCAAGTTTCCTTTATTTGTATTTTTTTCCTTTTCAGTCCATTAAATATCGAGTAAGTTTGTTAGAAAATGTTTCAATTCCAATTATAATAGTTCTTAACTAATAGCAAGTTACATAATTATGACATAACATATTATTTTATCTTTTACTACATATGCCAGTACTGTTGGCACACAATATTTTAAGTACTAGAAACCTGGATTTCGTTTAAGCTATAAATACAGAAACCAGTTTTAAGATATTCTTCCTTTCAGGATTACAAATTAATTGGATCCAATGTGAGGGCCAGTGTCAGCAGTGGTCTCATTGGTTTTGCATTGGATATGTAAAAGATAATGGGGTGGAGTAGCAATTTAAATGCGACAACTGCTCCTCAAAAGAACCTAAATCTACGGGCATAAAAGTTCTTGAAAAAGGGAAATCAAAGGTAAAACATCAGTTGGTAAGCAAAGTAATTTAAATTTGAAATTTAGTTGTCACTGCTCAATTTGGTTGTTACATATACAGGGGCCCACATTTACGGTTAATCCGGAAGTGTGCTGAGGAGGCACTCAAGCGAGTCGCATTGACTCATGGAGGTCAAGATGTAACTGAAACATGTGCGCATATCAAAACATCACTTAAGATGGATGACATCTGAGAAATTCATGAAATGGTTAATGAGCGTCTCAGCACAATTCAACAATTAAAGAAGTATGGACCGCTCATGCACAAACTGCAGCTCCGAGAAAATTTTGGCAATATTGTCAAAGCACTTGTATTCAGCGGTGCAACACCACCTAATAAACTACCCTACATTAGCAATGTTGTTGCACAGTATTTTGGATTTCATTTATTTACGTCATTGGAGGCAGAGATACAGACACAAGTTTTATCAGCAACTAATACAAATCAACCGTCCACTAGTACAAATCCTGGCGGTAGAGAATTGTGCCAAAAGTCTTCTAGCGTTGAAGAAACAGCTTTACGACACGTTTCAGGAGCTGTTCTTCGCAAAGTTGTTAAAGAATTGAAGAAAGGGGGTGCTGTCAGGTCTCTCGAATATTTCAAGGAAAGAATAATGAAGACTTCAGCTTCCGAACCAAGTGAATCGTACACGTCAAGCATATCACGAGGTGGCCTCTACTACGTTACAGAAGTTTGATTTCAGTTGTTTCAGCAAATGAACCGTTTGTCTGAGCCATTCTACTGTGATGTGGCCTGCAATGACAGAAAACACTTGGCTACTGAAACTATTTTAAATGATAGTGAAATACAAAAAAAATGTCAAGTGTAACTCTAGGGGAACATATTATTGAAACCCTATGTTCAAATGTTTTTTGCTAACCGAGGTTTTTTAATGGAGCGCATAGCTAGGGAAAAGTTAAGTGAGAGGAAGAAAAAAAAAGCTTTATCACGAAAAGCAAAGAAAGATGCAAAAAAAGTGGCATCCGCTAACAAAGTAAATATTACTAATTCTCAGGGAAAGGTTAAACGCGTGTCGGCAACAGCAGGGTTGAGGAAAGGCTTGAAACAGTCAAAAGACTGAAGTAGTGCTGTACAAAAAAAATTAATGTGTTAGGCCATTTAAAAAAAGAAAGTTGGTTCTCGGGCATTTTTCTCATGAAATCCGTGCGGGCGGGCGGAACTTTATTTTATTTTTTTTTTAATTTTACGGCCCTATTTTACTGTACTTTTGGGGGAATTATTTCTTATTTCGGGTAAAATAAAGAACACTGCCTCGTAATTCTGCTTACCACATGTCCATACAATTATTAACGACAGGAATGGTGATTTTATATTTTCATTTCTCACTAAGGACCGTTTTTGATCTGTAACTGCTATTTTTGCCGCGTCGTTTCTTTTTATTTCCCCGTCAAAAAATCGGTGCGCGAGGGCCTGAGAACCAACTGTTCTTTTTTTAATGGACTTATTTTATGCTCAGTGTTTCATTCAAATTTTGCATATATACTTACGATTCTTAAGTAATTTTCATTCCGTAGGCAGCTCCAATAAAGTAAACGTTTTTTCCGTCGAACAATAGCCTATTCAAGTAAATGATGAATTATCAAACGTAAATTAGTGAATAAAGTTTATAAGTAATGTAATTAAAAAGATGTGTACATGTTCCCTGTACGGGTCGTCATAACATATTTTCTGGTAGCATTGAGCTTGCGTACGTTGTAGCTATAGGCCTGTACAGTTGGGTTGTCATGGGCACCACACACATTTCGTTGACGGCTGAATTCTTGTTCTAATATGGCTTGGTTTAAGTGTGTTGTTAGTATGTAGGAGGCACCTTTCTTGAGGAGGAATGGAATAACTTCACACATTGTGTGGACTATATTAGGAATGAAATAAATCCTATATGAGGACAACAAAAAGTACAAAATTACATTGGCTGAAAATAGTTAACAAAGTTTATACATGTAATTTTATGTCCTTCAAAAGTCTCTTTGCTTAAGAACATCAACTCCTTCTCTGTAGGTGCCAGATTTGGTTGTTCATCAGCTTCCTTTTTCCAAGAGACGAGGTATTCCAGGAATGTTTCCTTCAACCACTAAAACAGAATTATTCAAATTTCCATAAAACGAAAAGAAGAGTTCATTGTTAGTGCTGCAGAATGTTGAATTTTTTTTTTTACCTTTAGGCGTGGATCGTCAACAGAACGAAATGGCTCCTGATTAGGATTGCGAGCAAAAGTTCACGCGTCCAAAGGCATTCTTGGACGCCCTGCGAAATAGCGTTATCTTCGCTTTCCATGGTGGAAAGCGAAACGGTTCTTTGCAGGTTGGACCTCCATAAGAAGGGAACATTTCCATACGTTGCTAGAATTCCTGTGGTAGACCTCCTTGTTGCAGGGTCGCTTGCATGGCTCGCATCTGTTAAAATCTATGACTGGTCGGGACGCATCACGAGGCTCTGGTCTTTCGTACCTTGGAGGTATCGAAGAATCCTCTTGACAGCCAACCAGTCTTCTCGCGTGGGAGCAGACGCACGCTGAGTGAGGTTATTCACAGCATACGCTATGTCAGGTCGTGTGCCATTCGCTATATACGAAAGCGAACCCACTAATTCCCTTAGTGGTATTTTGTTTGAGCATTCAGTGCCCTCGTTTGTTTGTTGACCTGCAGTAACTATGGGGTCGTGACAGGAACAGAATCTTGCATGTCAAACTTAGCCAGAATTTTGATGCAGCTGTTCGGCACCTTACCTCACTTGATCAACATAACCTCAGAAACCCAGTGTTTGTTTGTGATTTATTATTAAAAATTCATTGCAAGAACGTTTGCTCACTTGAATTTTATTTTGAGCAGAGAGAAATAAAAGCGGCACTTGGGGACTGATGACAAGTTTCTTGAATTTATTTATTTTTTTACGAGAACAGTCCAACAGTAGGTCACGCTGGGATCAACGCAATCTAACTCGAATTTCCACACCACGCCATTGCATGGCAATTACGATGTACAATGTGTAAGTGATCAACATAATGGGGGGGGGGGGGGTAATGATTGTGCTAAAAGGGTGAGGTTTAGGCGCGGGGCCCGTTCTTACACCAACCCAAAACAGACAATTACAGTCAAGAAACAAGAGCAAAAAATTAAAAGTAAATAAGAAAATATGGCAGTGGGGGCAGGGAAAAAATGAGAAGGGAAGAAAAAATGGGAGGGGGATGGTTACCAAGTTATGAGTTATGAGTTACCAAGTTATGACGGGGATGGTTACCAAGTTATGAGGAATAATTGAGTTTTATAGGCCTGTTTATCAGGGCTGAACCGAGCTTATCCAGAAGTTGTCAGAGGTTAACCATTTTATTTTTCAAACTAGCCTACCACTTTGTTTTAGAGCTTTTTCATGAAGAAAATTTAAGACTTACAGCTTAAGGTAAAAAAAAAATAACGCATGTTTAACAAGACTGACTGCATACTACCATTACTCCAAGGTCCTTGCCTGCATGTCTGAAAACCATGCGCATGGTATTTTTTTATGACTTGTAGGCAACTTCGGCGCAAAACTGAGAAGCCTCACGAGATTTCTGAAATAACGTAAACAGGTGGTGTTTGATATGTAGGGTGTCAATAGTTCGAAATTTTGATATCTTTGTTAAATAAATAAATAAATGGATTCAACTACTGGAGTGCTTGGGAGTTAGAAGGGGTTGGGGCCACTTGTACTAGTCCCTGTCAATGTTAAAAATATTTAAAAAAAAAACACACAAAAAAAACCCGTAGACAAATCTTGCCCAAAAAGTGCTTAAAACGGTCAACAGCGCCCGCCTGAACAGCTTCATCAGGAAGAGCGTTCCAAGCTCGTATCACCCTCACACTGAAAAATTTTTTTCAGCAATCGGAATCCCCTAACAAAGATCAAACTGGCTTGTAATATTACAAAAAGAAAAAAAATTCATGATTGTTTGCTATATTTTTGTCATGAAAAAAAACCTACCGCCCGTATGTTGTTTTTCGGTGATAAATTCCCGTTAAACAAGAGACTTTTTTTCATGCCCGAGTTGAACAAAAATTGTTAAAAACGTGTCGGTCAAAACTCGTAACAGCACTTTAAATCTCTTCGTCTTATTTTTAGATTTCATGCAAGATGATTTTTATTTATGCCTATTTGTTTACAAAAACCGATGTTAAAAAAAGCCATCATACCATATGGGTCATGAATGCCAAGTTCTGCATCTGTTTAGTAATTTCCTACCAATCGGTAAAAAATAAAGGTGGACGTGAAATTGGAATCATATCAAAAACCAAAACTGGTCAAAGGGGCCGCGACGTTCCGAATGGTTCGGCTCTTCAAAGGAGTGATATCAACACACCAAAACATTCTCCAAGTTAATGACACTGCTTAATAGTTCGAAGGTTAAATGAAAACTAGAACATTTCGGTAGCAATGTTCAAGTTTTCATTTAACGTCCGAAGTATTATTCCGTGCGATTAAGTTGGCGAATGTTTTGGTGTGTTGATATCAGTCCTTTGAAGAGCCGAACCATTCGTAACTTGGCGGACTTTTTTACCAGTTTCGGTTTTTGATATGTCACACCTTTTTTTTTAAGTTGTGTATTGGCTCAACTTCACTACTGTGCAGATGTGTACTATAAAGTGCCACGTCAACAAGAAATTGGTTTTCAACAATTTGTTACTACCTTTTGCCTATAGGCTGAACCATTCTCAACTTAGTCACCTCTTTATGGGTTTTTGGTTTGGTTTTAATTTTGTTGTAATTTGTATTACAATATTTAGTTAGTTTTGGTGTGTTGATATCACTCCTTTGAGGGGCCAAACCACGCTCAACTTATTGTCCTCTTTGTCTCTTTATCCTCTTATTGTCCTCTGTGCTTTGTTTATTTTGCTTTGTTTTTACAGTTGGTTTATTTTTCGTGAATTGAACGTGAATACAATTTCTTTGCAACGTTGTTTAGATTTATCGTGATGCACTAGTGTGTGTGTCTAGGCACGTACGTCAGTATCCACATTCTCATTGTCCGAACTTTGGCCGTCCAATGAGAGACGATGCCGATAATACTAATAATGGTTATAACAATATTTTCGTACTTACGCGCCCTCCCACGCCATCCCTGTTACGCCCCCAGAATCCAAACTTAAAAGGTATGCAGTTCGTATTGTAATGCACCCATTCGTCCAATTTCATAGCTTGAAGCCTCCCCGTTATGTCGGTATCGATGAATAATCGCCTATGGGATTTAACATGGGGATGAGTAAATTAGCTAGCTAACACATTTACAACGTTATTGAGGGTCAGATTTTGCATTGAAAGCAGCTTAGCTGGCATTCCTACACGAGTTAATTTTTGTCAGGTGGGTCATTGCTCTCGAGTTCAACACAATTTAATCTTTTGTACCGCGTTACTATTTTCCCCCAAGTAGCCTACCTGAAATGTGCCCAACCATGCTTCAAGATATAAGACACTGAAGCTATGGCGCCGCGGTACAATGGTTGACAACCTCGACAATCGAACTGATGTGATGTTTGTTGTGATGATTGTTGCCTAACTTGACGCGACTTGCTAGCGTGTGTCTAGATAAATATAAAAATTCGTTTCGTAGATCACAAGAAACGGAGAGAGCAGTTTAGGTAAACTAACTGTTCCTCTTTTTCTTCACTCCTGGCAACAATGAAGTATAGTAAATAATTTCAACCATTTCTTGAACAACAAACATAGTACGTGGCGTGACTATACCGTTTGTTGAACAGAAAAACGCGTTTGGCCCTATTTTTGAAGCATTTTCAATTCAATTCTTTAATCCAGAGCCATGATTAACAAGGCAAGATGGCGCGTCAGGTGAAGAAGTTTCTACTTGAACTAAAGCAAAAGGGTATCCTGAAGCAGCATGAAATTGACATGGGACTTGTCACGGACCAGGTATATGCAGAGTTACTGGAGCAAGCAGAACAACAGGGAATAGATGAGTTGGACTTTAAGCTTTATGGAGTGGTAGGAGGGAAAATAGATCAAAATGCAGAAGGGCTAGAGACAGGAGACTTGAACAATGGGTGTAATAATGGAGATAAAGCGATTGTTGCATCTGATGTCAACAATGTGCTACATGGGTTTGTTACTGACGGTGTTTACGTTAGGACTTCAGAAAGTTATCGTGTTGCAGACAAAAGTGTGCCTGCGTTGTACTCAGATGTTGTTCACTCAAAGAGGGACCACGATTATGAGAGTGCAGTGCCAGACGTCAATGTGGTAGAGATGTCTGAAATGGACCAGAATGATAAAAATTTGCTGTGGTTGAAGAAGTTCTACAAGGGAAGCCTCTCTAACTTCAAGATGCAGACGTCCCTCATTTTCATTGCAGAAGAGGCTGGTAAGCCATACTTTTCTTTGGATATGCGAGATGCACTGGCGGAAGTGGTGGATTTGAAAGATGTGACAGGGTTGTGTTGGTTGCGTGCCAACAACGTGTTTCAGGTCACGTTCGCTAACTACAATGCCAAGGAAGCTGTCAAGAAAGTCAGATCGGTTCAGTTGAATGGATTTAAAGCCTGAATTTATGACTTACACGAGTGGCTAGTGCGTATCAAATTGCACTGGCTGCCCCTTGAAGCCACAGTGGAAGACATCGAACAAGCCCTCATAAAGTACGGTGTTTTGGTCAGCCATAAAATGGAGCTGCATACTGCTGAAGGATTACGCCATTGTTATTCAGGAGTTCATAGTATAGTGCTGAAATTGAAAGACTCGGTGCTTTTGGAAGACGTCCCAGATGTCATTGGAGTCAGGGGAGTTCAAGCTCTCCTTGCTATAGCAGACAGGGCTCCTCGTTGTTTAAAATGTTCAATTCGAGGCCACGTTCGAAAATTCTGCCCAAATGTGTACTGCAGAGTGTGTCTGAAGGCCATGCCTAAGGAAGCCCCGTGTGAGCATCTTCAGAATCGTCCTGCTCGTGAAGTGATTCGCAGCAGTAGTAGTGTGGTGAACCAAGAGTGTGATTCTTCGTTGTGTGTGCAGTCTTCGGCTCCCGCTGTTCAACAAATGGTACCCAGTGTGTCAGGAGTACAAGATACTTCACTTTTGGGTGCCACATGTGTATTGGAGGTAGCGTCGGAAACAGGTTCTGTGACGGCCCGTGATCCAGATGGGTGGCCTGTGCAGAGAAGTAAACGCTCTAAGAAACGCCCTTGTGAGGTCACCTCGCCGCACTCTCAAAAAGTTACGGTTGTTAACCAGAACAAGTTTGTTCTGCTTGGTAGTAAGAAGAGCAGTGCGTCAAGTCCAGAGACTGGGCAGTCCTTGTCTACTCGCCTTGACCCACACGTTAGTGAAGGTGGTCCGAATGTAAATGAGAGTGAATCGGCAGACAAGCCAACCCTGCCAGTTATAGTTGAAAGAAAGGAGAGCAGAGTGGGAGATTTGAATGATGTGGTTATAGAACGTGCTATTGTAGAGGTGTCTGCAGAGGAAGGGTGTGGAGGTGATGGTGTTGGTGAGGGAGTAGTGGGTATGGAAGTGCTAAAGGGTGGGTCTGAAGTTGGGTAGATTTAGCATTCAACTTGTGCTCTTGGAATGTGCGGGGGGCTGCCAATAAACTTGAAGATATAGCGGATCTTAGTGGCGAATTTGATATCCTAGGTATTTTGGAGTCTAGGCTTCCCTTCGGAATGACTCCTTATCTCGCGGCTTCAGTGCTATTGCTGGCTCCTGTAATTCCAACATAAGGGTGTTCGTTAGAAGTTGGGTCCCCTTTCTTTTGTTTACCTATCCACTTTGTCATGGTATGGACTCATGTCTGTTCAGAGTGTGGTGGGATGGTATCTGGGTTACTGTAGGATTCATCCATGTAACGGGACGTTTCACGAGTCATGATTGGAACGAGTGGTTGAAGTGTCTTCCCAGACCGTTAATTTTGGGGAGAGATTTCAATGCCCAACATTGGCTCTGGGGTAGCCGGATTTGTAACACTACTGGAAGAATCTTGGCAGACTCCTTAGAGCAGCAGGATTTGGTAATGGTTCAGGATGGTACCACAACCTTTGTGAGGAGGTATGGGGGGGGGGGGGTGATTCAAGAGTCGGTGTTGGACGCCTTCCTGTGTTCTCCTGGGATGTCCCATTCATTCTCCTTTCAGGTTTCGCAGGACTTACGTGGTAGTGACTACTTCCCCATAGCTCTTTTCCAATGTCCTGGCCGTGTAAGCTTCAGCGCTATGTGTCAGCGGAGGACAGCGACACCTATTATCCCAGCGGGTGCTTTTGGTACTTGGTCAGCCCCGTGGATCACCAAGAAGAGATCCAATGTTGTCAGTAGACATGGAGGGGGCAAACGCATCCCCATTTGGTGGACTGCCACTTGCAGAACGGCCATGTGTGATCGTAGGCGGTCGTGGCAGAGGTTGCGTCGTTTTCAGTCCTTGGAAAGGTTGTTGTCATTCGTGGGCACTGCCACTGAGACGCGACTCATTTTGAGGAAAGAAAAGGCTTCTTTCGGCCAACGGTTGTGTGAAAAGGTTTCTGCAGGAATTTCCCCATCGTGTGTTTGGAAATTGGTCCGGCCACAGGATCAACGTTCCTTGGTGGCCAGGGTACTCGGGCAGGATGGGGAGGTTCTTAGAGGTTGCTCAATGACAGAAGCATTTAATGAGAACTTTTCTCAGGTGTACTGCTCTCCAAAGGGTCCTGCTCCTGTTATCCAGCAGTGGTCAGGCTTTCCTGAGGCTGATGCCCCCTTGACTATCCTGGAGCTGGAGGCAGCACGTTCAGCTTGCCGCACTGATGGTGCTCCAGGAATTGATAAAATTAGCTATGACCAGCTTAAGAGCCTAAGCAGAAAAGGCCTCGAGGGGCTCCTTAGAGGTCTTTCAGGATTGTTTTAATGGAGGGGCAATTCCTAAAACCTGGTTATTTTCAATTTTGACCCCAGTTCTGGGCAGAGGGAAAAACAGAGCGTCTGTAAAGAGTTATAGGCCTATTGCCCTTCTGTCGTGCGCCAGGAAATTGTACGAGAGGCTGTTAGTGAATAGACTGAATAAGATCCTGGAAAGCTCAGGAGAATTTTTTAATGCGCAATTCGGTTTCAGAAAACAGAGAGGTGCCCAGGATGCGATGATGTATTTGGAATCAGGGATAAGGGAAGCTTGGTTGGGCAACAAAATTGCTGTTGCCGTCTTCCTGGACATAAAAGCGGCGTATGATGTGGTGGATGTAGCCTGGGTCAGGCCGGCTCTGCAGAGCATGGGAGTTAGTGAGAAGTTGGGTGAGGCAATTCTCTCGCTGCTAGGAGATCGTATGTTCGCAACGAGAGTTGATGGTTTTTGGTCGAAAGTGAAAACAACCAGTAGGGGGCTGCCGCAGAGGAGTTGCTTGAGTCCGACTCTCTTTGCGGTAGTGATTAATGCGGTATTAAGGGAACTCAGCTAGCACTGCAACATTGTGGCGTATGCAGACGATGTCGCAGTGTGGCTGGTAGGACGCGACGTCAGTGATCTACTGGTCTCACTGGAAGTGGTTGTTGCCAGGAGTATCGACTTGTTGGCAGTAAGGGGGCTTTCCCTCTATTCCAAAGACTGAACTAATGATATTCTCTAAGGGACCTGCAATTCTGGGTTGTCTGTGTGTCAGCGGCACAGTTGTGAATGCGGCTACCTGTGTCCGGTATCTGGGCTATAAGTTGGATCCACAGCTGACGTGGGTTGCCGACGTAGCCTGTGTGCAGAAATCTATTGGTGAGAGGCATGGGATCCTCAAGTCCTTAGCCTCCAACCAGGCAGTTGTTAAGAGGTCGGTCATCTTAGCTATATACAGAACGTATATTCGATCGTGTGCCATTTTTCACCTACCCTTTTTGCTTGGGTTGAGGGAGGCTATTAGGAAAGTGCAGGTCACCTTGAACAGCTGCCTGCGTACTGTTACAGGGTGCCTCCACTCGACTCCTGTTCCCGCTTTGCATATAGAAGCTGGGGAGGTCCCGGTTCAGATCAAGGCTGAAGAGTCCCTAGCCGCGCTTTGTCTCAGGGCGATAGGTAGGGGTGGTTGCAACCCGATCGCCAGACTTCTAGTACGGTACTCCTCTCTGGGTCCCTGGGCCAGAAAGATGCTTGGTTCTCTCGGGTTGGGTAGCGAGTCTACTCAAGCGACAGGGCCTAGGAAATTTCCCGGCTCCTCACCTTGTCATGGGAGTGCACCCATGGTCATGGTGTAGTGATGTCCTGCCGCTCCTGTCAGGCAGTGCCGATCCTGACTGTCAGGCGGTGCCGATCGCGGATTGCGTGCAGATCTACAGTGATGCGTCGTGTCACAGGGAAGTCTGGGTAGGAGGAGCAGGTGTGTACGTGTCTGGCCTCCGCCAAGAGTTTAATTTCTTTCTCCCATGTCTACCATCGGCATTTCTGGGGGAGCTAGTAGCCATTTCAATTGCACTGGACATTGGTCTTGATCTGCGGTTGCGCTGTTTCAGAGTGGTTTCTGACTTGGCAGCAGGTATAAAGTTTCTCGAATCGGCGTTTAGGGCATTGGATCTGAGTCACCCTTTGGTGGTTGAAATCGGGAAAAAGTTGGTGAGTGCGCTCCACTGTGGAATCTGTGTCCATCCACTGGACTCCTGGTTACACCGGGTGTTTCGGGAATGAATTGGCTGATGAGCTCGCTAGACGTGGGTATGAGAGACGGAGTAGTCCTGTTACATTCCCAGTTACCCCTAAAGATCTTTCTCCAGTTCTGAGGAGCCTGGCCTTACAGGAGTGGCAAGAGGACTGGGATTCCAGCGTAGTGGGTGAGACAATGTATGACATCCATCCGACTGTGTCTGTGCCCCGTACTTTGGATTGCCTCACAAGAAGGGATGCCACGGTGCTGTCAAGATTACAGACTAGACACATCATGTTGCGGGCGCATGCGTTCAGGTTGGGGTGGGCCACCACACCAACCTGTGCCTGCGGCACTGATACTGAAACCGTGTCTCATTTTTTGTTTGTGTGTCACAGTTAGGCGGCTTATCGTGGGCTCTCCATGCAGAACTGGGACGCGGATCTGAAAGAGGTTCTTGGTGTACCCCTGCACATTTCTGGTACCTCAGCTCTAAGGCAGGTTCTTCGGTTCTGCAAGATGACCGGGCATGTTAATTAGTTTTCCAAAATGTAATTCGAAGGTATTCAAGATGAGTGTGCACGGGATATTGCTATGGTTTTCTGGATTAGGTATAAGTTTAGAATTAAGTTATAGTAGAGTGTATGACTGCACAGGTCCTGTAGACTCTCAATAAATCTAATCTGTAATCTGACTACATTCGTACGCTCTTGACTACAATAAAACGATAAAAACAAATTAAACTTAACACCAAATAAACCAGATTTTGATGAAGCATTTTCTCTGCTTACTCAATACACGCAGCCGACTGAGTTGTCCCCACCATATACTGATAATTGAAAAGCCGCTGAGCGGACATATGTCAGTTCAATTATCAGTCAGCCGATCAGTTAGACGATTTTCCATTATACGAATTTCCAGTTAGACGCTTTTCCAT
>JAHWFP010033102.1:107283-133406 GCA_023313725.1 Lithobius niger | reverse complement strand
ATTCAATTATGCATTATACGATATTCCGTTTAGAAGATGCTTTTCCAGATTTTTTTTTTAGGCAGATTTTATACAATTATCCCATTAGACGATCAGCTTGTGCTTGATCGAACAAAGAACGAAGACGGCGGCAGCAACAAACCAAGGAGATTCACAAACAATGGTGAGTTAACTACAACAAAGAAAATGTGTGTGTGTGCACTATGTTATGGTATGCAAATATATGGAGTTGTTCACGAATCTGTTTCTGTATTATTTACGGGCACGTTTTAGTGACGTCATAACAACGAAATATCGAAGTGTGACGTCATATTTAAGAATTTCTTACTTGTGACGTCATAACTGTGAGATGCCAAAGTATGACGTCATATTTAAGGATTTTTACTTGTGACGTCATAACCACGAAATGTCAAAGTGTGACGTCAAATTTACGAATTTCTTGTGACGTCACAAATAGGAAGTGCGTAGCTCCAACAACATAGGAGCTGACTGGGCCTCCGTACTTTGAACTTGGAATAGCATTTTTTCGAAGAATGAACGAATTTGAAGTTTTGATATCTAACCAGGATCCAAGATGGTGTCTCTAGGCCATTGTACCTGATTTTTGGAAGGTTGGGAAGAAGCCTATTTAGTAACGCCATAACGGCAGCCTGGCAAGCCTTAACGAGCTCTTGCTCCAACCACGATTTATTCGCATACTCTCTGTGGCAGTTCGATAGCTCTGATGGTTTAGAACCCCAATCACCTGATCTAACTCAACTTTCTTCTCATCAAACATGAACACTACTATGTGACATCTGCAGGTCAAAGGCAAAAGGCTATTCCTTCGGCCTCAGCAACCGGCCTCGGCCTCAGCCTCCAGTTTAGCTGGCTTCAAAAGAGGTTGTAGGGGGCTCAGGGGTGATGCTCTTTGCTCCCACTCTGGCTAATGTGTTGCGATACTTTTTTTTTTACCTTTTCTTTATTGTTTTTTTTTCTCTTAATATGTATTTATATGGTTAGCCCCTCTTTTATTTTCGAATGGTCCTGTTAATGCTTTTATTGCATTGGGCTAAATGGTGAATAAATAAATAAATAAACCGTAGAAAAACTACCCCGCGCCCCCCCCCCCCCAAAAAAAAAAAATCGTCCACTGCTAGGCTTTAAATCTGCCATCATAACAAAAACACCGGCTGCCAGTGTTTTCATATATCTGCCATCCTTCATCACCTTCCACCTTTAATCCTCCGAAGAACAAATTTCTCTCTTTAGCGTTTAAAAAAAAAATTAATAAAAAAAAACAACTTCTCTTTTCACGTTTCGTCCAGGCCACGTTTCGTCCAGGTGGAAAGGTGGATTTTCTTTGCCGCTTTTGACTTCCGGCCGGCATGTTTAAAAAAAAACAGGACCTTTTAGGCCCTTTAACCCCACTAGACTGACAGTGTCGCACGACCCTCCTCAAATTCAACCTAATTAACACCTCATTAAAAAAAAAATTGTTTTTTCACACTGAATCCAAAGCAATCAGAACGAAACAAACTTCCCAGTGGAAATTCTCTGAGCGAAACTCTTCCACCGAAATATGACTTCGGCCAATTCCCAAAATCCCTGGGCAGGCCCCCACCACATTTTTTTCCATTAAATTTTTGTTAAAATAATGAAGCCATCGACAAACTAAGTCAAAAGCATCAGAACTCTTCCTTGTGCACAACCTGTAAAACCCTCACGGACAGGACCAGAGACTGGGAGGGTAAAGGCCCATTGGCCAGTAGTAAAGATTGGGGCCAAAAGCGGGTCTGGGGGGCTTGCCGCCAGAAGTTGAAATTAAAAAAAAAACGACCTCAAAATTACGCAAAATGCTTAACTTTGAGCTTAAATTTTTAAATAATCTCCCGACTGTTTTTCTTAGCCAAACAAATCGTGCCTTTACTGGTTTCTTTAAATTGTGAGGTTAATAGTAGAAAAACTTTATAATTAAAATAAAAACTATTTATGTGACACACAGTGTTGTAGTTACAGCTTATAACGTAGCTTAATAAGATACTAAATCTAAATTTGTACGCGACGACCAGTGGCGCAAGGGCTGGGCCACGAAGGCCAATCCCCCCCCCCCCGACTACATCCCAAAACGAATTTAATCACTCGTTTTCAGGAAAGTGTCACATTGCTAAATAAAAATTTTTCGAGAATATGTGAAAAAAAAGTACACTCCAAAATGTTTTCTCTGAAAATGTTTCCCGGCTGCGTCACTGGCGATGACCGATATTGCGTCTGTTTCATGGCTAGGGCTTCAAACACAGTAGCCTACAATCTGCCAACATCAAATAAACCTTTTATTCGAATAAAAACATGGCAATTTTATACGCATGGTTCCTAAGACTGTTTAAAAACAGGACAGGTAAAGTTAGTTTTCAACATTAGTTTTTTTTTTTTCTGAAACGTTAAATAATTCTTTAGACATTGTTGAACAGGGAAATACGCACTTTGTTCGACAATGTCTAAAGCCATTACGATTCAAAGCAAAGAACCCCACGGAATTTTCCAACTAAATAATTCTTTCCGTTTGAATTATTTTTGAAGTTCTATATCTAAATAATTAACAAAATTTTATTTATAATGTTATCCATTTGTTTAGGTGCTAAAGTTGAGCGGTAACTTACATCCACAGCCAAACTAATAATTAAATTCAAAATTAATAAGTAATCTCAATTTATTATAAAGTGGCGGCTAGCTAATTAAAAAAGTTTATTTACGCAATTTAAATAATCAGTTTACATCTGAATCTGCTCTTAGGCCTTCAGATCGAGTCGAATTAATGTCCTTTTCATTTGCTCAAGTTATTTTGGAATGGTGGGGGACAATTTGCTAGTAATCATCTAGGATCTTTTACATGCCACAATCGACAAGAGTACGAGTGCATTTCTGGAGTCCTTCTCTTCCCGAGATGTCAAAAACATCTGTTAACTGAATTATGTATATCAGTAAACGGGCCCGATATACACTAATTAGTTGAAGCTTGAATAAACCACGGACGTGCGTACATCACATTGTGAAAATTTACATGTGAAAATGCATCGACTTGCGCGCATAAATGCATTTTCTGGTTTTATTACAAAGAACAAATTGTATCGCCAGTGTTGTTGACAGAATAATAACGGAAGAAGTTAATGTCGCTCCACGAAAGGTGATTGGCGTCCGTTTTATGCAGGGCTTCGAGTAGGGAAGAATACCTGTAATAAGAAAAAACGTAACACTCCTTTTTGTTAATATATTAATTTCGAAAAAAAAATTATCTTTGCAGGACTCTCCATGTTTGTAAGAAAACAAATCGATGGCTTCAGTTTTTCAATCATTCTCTCATGAGAACCAAGGTGTTTATATTTGGTGGCCTAAAGAATCTGACAAATTATATACAATTCAGAGAGACAAGTATTTTTGCTAAGGACTAATATTTTTCTAACTAAAATTTAAAACGTTTGGCCGTTGTTATGATTATTAAAGCATAAAAAAAAAAGCTAAGACGTTAAAGCAAGTTTTTTTTCCGACGATTTTAACTTGGTATAGAACGTTTTGAACTACCATGAAAACAATTGTTTGTTGCGGCTTTAGCCTATAGCTCCACAGTTAATTAAAAATAAAAAGGTGTTCTTACTTTTGTTTTCTTGCCGTCGGTCCCTCCTTTCACCTTCTGTCAACCGCACAAAGCAAGTCGAGACAGCAAATTATGCCAACAAATACCACACACGTGGCAATGATTGACAAAGCCCAAGGGAAGTGAAGGGGTGTGCATCTGACCCCCATCTTTTCCAAGGTCTTTGGACAAGCGCTTGTCCAAAGACCTTGCGTCTTTCCCAAGGCATATCTCCCTGTTCGAGGAATTATGCGACACCTGGGAGTGGACGAACTGCCGCGGAAAACGGGGTCCGATGGACCAATCCGGCCCTGCTCACGGATCAACCCAAATACATACATAATTTTTACCAAAGTTGGACTCTTGGAACTAAAGCTTCAATCAAGCTTGAAACAATTTTAATCAAAAACAGTAACAATTACACATCATACTCCTTTAAATGTACAAGAAAATGAATGTAAACTACTTGACTGCAAAAAATAGCTAGAAGTCCCCTTCACCACCCTTAACAACCCTTTTTTTGTGCTCACTAACTCAGGGAACAACAAATGCCAGCCTCGGAACCCCCAGGCAACTCTCTCATAAGGTGCCTGCCACCAACTTTGACGAGGTCGGCCTGTCAATGCAAAAATTGACTAATATTGGATTTTTCCCAGGCAACAAGAAACTAAAATTTGCCGGCCCCCATGAAGGCCGGCTAAAATTGGTTTCTTTTGGGGGGGGGGGGGGGGGGCAATCCAATGCCTCAGGCCCACCCTGCGTCCCTTCTTGAGTCACCTTATGGACAATCGAGAGAGATTACAAAAAGACGACAGACTCGCCGAGCTGCCATTTTTATAAGGAGGCCCGCGCATGCGCGAAGCAGGGTTACAGAGCTGGCTGGTTACATGACTCTGAAGATCTCACGGTCCAACGCAGCATTGAGAAAATCAATACAAAACCCCGCAAAAGAAAGAAATTTTAGCCGGCCTTCATTGGAGCCGGCAAATTTCAAGTTTTTTTTTTGTTTTTTTTTCTGGAATATGAGTTGTGTTGACGGGTTATATTGTGTTGTGGTGATTGGGGGTGTGTTGATATTACATAATAAATACATCGGCATTTTCCCATCCATCCCCCCCCCTTAAAATGCCCGTGAGGAGTTGCTCCTCACTGACCCCCCTCTGGGCACCACTGTTCCAACGGGTACCTGCTACTAATCCATCAAACTCACTACTGTTGGAGACGTTTGGTACCTCCAAACCAACAAGCTGCGAGAAAATTTAACAGAATGTTCCAAAATTATCTGGTAAGTGAAATTACATCACCATTCAATGCACCTGATGCATCCGTCCACTGTTAGTGGATAAGCACGCTCAAATATCAACCACATCTTCGGACTGTTGCAGCTGATCTCTCCCACAAAACTTGGAACGCTCCATTGAATTTATGAAGAAAGCAATGGCCAAGAATGTTTTCATTAATCAAGAAGGAAAGCTAGAGTTTTGAAGGTGAACATATACCACCCTAGTTCAAACCATAACTAAAACCAAAAGTTTTTTTCTACTCCACTTGGCCTTTTTGGAGTAGCAGCGAGTTTTCAGCGGCATCAATATTATTGTGGTGGTTGTTGGCACAAGCAATCTTCCACCTTCTTCAGGTTCTGAGTAGTGTTAAATGGCTTTTAACCTAGTTGGTCATGTATGTTTCAAATATCCATGCCATTGGTTCCTCTTTTGTCTGCTTCAGTCTGTTGTGCCATGGCGTCTCCCTCTCTTCCTTCTTCGTTTTGTATTGCAGTTTCTCCCACTTGTGGTGAACTGGGCTGTCAGATTGGGTGTCACAATCTTCACAATATTTGGTGGCAGGCTCCTGGATATTCATTAGCGGTAGGTATTTTTGTTTACCTAAAATGTTGTTTGACAATGCACTCAAGTGCTCGCAGGAGGGAAACTTTGTTGGTGCTGACTTCATAATGCTGAGTGCCTTTAGAAGCTATGACATGGTTGGTGTGGATTTGGTGGACCACTTTTGGTGGGACACCAACTTTTTTGTCTTTCGTGAAAGACCAGCAAGTGTAACATCATGAAGCCCAACACCAACAAAGACTCACACCTCCAAGCACTTGAGTGCATTGCCATCCAACACTTTAGACAAGCAAAAGTACCACTAATGAATATCCAGAAGCCTGCACACTACAATGTTGTCAAGATCGTGACACCCAATTTGACAGCCCAAGTCTAAACGCAAGAGGGAGAAGAATAAATGCCGATGCAAACCTATTTACGTTGCCTTTTGGAATTAAATGTCACTCTGCCTGAGTGGGAAATCAAGCCCATGACCTTTGACACCAAATTGCCGAGGTCCTACCACTGAGACATAATGACACGGCCTGAAACCATCCAAAGGCTGAGGTCCTTCCGCTGAGCCATACTGATGAGGCCAGCGGTAGGACAAAGAGAGGGAGCCACCATCGCCACAACAGACTGAAGCAGGCAACAAGAAGCAACAGCATGGATATTTGAAACACACAACATGGCCAACTAAGTTAAAAGCCACTTACACTACTGAGAATCTTGAAAGAGATGGAAGCTTGCTTGGGCCAACCACCACCACAATAATACTGACACCACCAAAGATTGACTGGTACTCCAAAAAACCAAGTGGAGTAGACAAAAACTTTAGGTAATGCGTATCAACAACTGCATTTTGTGGAATTTAGCTGCAGTGGATTAATGTGGCATTATCATCGAATGAAAATTCTACGAAAATAATGTGGCACCATCCGCGGCAGTGACATTGTTAACCTTTACAGTTGGCGTACCAACTTTTCAGTCAATAATTAGGAAGGCTCGTGGCTTGTTTGTTTCGTTAAAAGAAATGGCGTTGTGCATTTCTTCGCTTGATGCAAGCAAGTGCTAGATAGTACTAGTCCTAGGTAGCGCTAGATGTTGCCACACTCTGCAGACTTTCAATCGGTGATAGTCCCACTTTAAAGGGCAATTACATCCATTTTGACATGCATGTTTTACTTTTGGATCACTTACACAATAACTAATCAGAAGAATTGCAGTAAGAATATGTTACGTACGTCCGATACAACAATTTAATTACTGCACCACCAAAACACGTAATGGGTGCCACCATTGTTTCATGCAGAACAACGGAAATTAATGCCGACAGATGGAGCCACTGTTCTGTTTCGACTCAAGAGCCGACAGAAGCCCATTCAGATAGTTGTGTTGACTGCGAGTATAGCTCAATCATCTGACGGCCTTATCTGGCAAGCGAGCAGCACGACAGTAGTGGCCAGCTAAGGCCGTCAGACGCTTGAGCTACTCACAGCCAACATAGCTATCTCAGTGGGCTTCTGTTGGCTGAGTCGAAACAGAACAGTGGCTCCATCTGTCGGCTGAGTCGAAACAGAGCAGCTCCATCTATCTGCATTACGGTTGTTCCGCGGCAAAACAATGGCGGTACCCATTACGTGTTTTGGTGATGCAATAATTAAATTGTTGTATCGGACGTACATAACGCATTCTTACCGCAATTCTTGTGTTTAGTTATTGTGTAAGTGATCCAAAAGTAAAACATGCATGTCAAAATGGATGTAATTGTCATTTAAAGTGGCACTATCACCGATTGAAATGCAAACGAAAATACCATGGCGCCATGTAGCAGCAGTGATATTGTTAACCTTTGTAGGCGAAGACAACAAAATTTTCACTCAATAATTAAGGATGTTGTGGCTTGTTTGTTTCGTTAAAAGAAATGTTGGTATGCATTCCTTCGCTTGGTGCAAGCAACAGCTAGCTCAGATGGTACTACATAGCGCTAGATGTCAAATTTCGTCTGATTTCATCGGTGATAGTGCCACTTTCAGCTGGGCCTAATTAGATGTTATTGGGGATATTTGGTGTGTGATCATTAAGTAAATTTGCCAAAGGTGGTTTAGTGCCGGTATCATACATTGCTACTGTGAATCAACAAGTGACGTGCCAGAGTCTCCTTACGTGTAAAGGACTTGTTGCATTCTTCACATTTAAATGGTGTTTCACTACTGTGTACAAGTACGTGCCGCTTCAAGTAACGGTTATATTTGAAAGCCTTGCCACAGTCCTTACACTTAAATGGAGTCACTCCGCCGTGAATCTGCATGTGATATGCCAAACTCCGTTTACTTTTAAAGGCCTTGGCACATTCATTACATTTGAATGGTGTCTCTTCACTGTGAACCAGCTTATGATCTCGTAAATTTGATTCACATCTAAACGTTTTCCCACACTCCTCACAGTTAAAAGGCGTGTCACCACTGTGAATACGCTTGTGCACTACAACGCTATGTTTTTGCTTAAAAGTCTGACCACACAGTTCACACTCGTATTCCTGAGGTGTCTCTCCCCTGTGTACCACCAACGTGTGTTTTCTCAAGTCCGATGTGTATTTAAAGGCTTTGTCACATTCTTTACAATTAAATGGCATTTCTGCACTGTGTGTACGTTTGTGACATCGTAAGGTAGATTTTTGGCCAAATTCCTTACCACATACATCGCATTTAAATGGTGTATCTCCAGTGTGTACCAGCTTATGGCTGGATAGATAGGATTTCTGTGCGAAAACCTTGCCGCATTCCTTACATTCAAAGGGTTTCTCTCCAGAGTGAAGCACCATGTGCTGTTGTAAACCCTGTTTATATCTGTAGGCCTTGCCACACTCTGCACATTTGTACGGTGTCTCTCCGCTGTGTATCATCATGTGTTGTTTTAAGTTATACCGATCTCTGAAGAACTTGCCACAAACTTCGCAATGAAAGGCTGTTTTTCCGTCATGAAGCAGCAGATGCCGTCTTAAACGATCTTTAAATTTAAAGGCCTTGTCACATTTTTCACATTCAAACAATAACATCTTTCTAATTTGCGCATTATCACCAAAGGACATGCTGAAGTAGTCGCAAACGGCTGAGGTACAAGCTTGAAGCATGAATGATAGTTTGCAGCCATTCCGAGTCGATTCGAAACAAGGAACGATTTCCCATTTTTTAATTCAAGCTGTTTTCCGCTGAGTATGGAGCCCTGAACAGGACACGCCAAGAATTAAAAATCGGGTTATAATTTGTTATCTCGACATAACAAACTTTGTTATCTCGAGATAAACTATATTTGTTATTTTGACATAACCAATTCGTTATCTCGACGTGACGAATTTCCGTTTCTGCGATCTTACGGAAGTAGTAACGGAAGTAGTAACGGAAGCAGAAACGGAAATTCGTTATGTCGAGATAACGAATTGGTTATGTCGAGATAACAAATATAGTTTGTTATCTCGAGATAACAAAGTTTCTTATGTTGAGATAACAAAATATAACCTGATTTCTTGGCACGTCCTCTACAAGGCTCCGTAGCTGAGCAACTTTTCCGTAGTTTTTAAAGTCAGCCGCTTGGCAGCCGCTGGCAAGCCCGCTTTCGTGTGCTTGCTACTTGGAATTCTCTCCCCACGTCAGTGGTTTTGGCTCTCTCTGTCAATAGTTTCAAGAATGAGTTATATGCCTACATCAAACACACATCCCCAGATTTGACTGTTCTTTATTTTTAAGTCTATTAGGCTACAGTATTATGTGTGTATACATTTTTTTGACTTTTTTTGTATTGACATTTTGGTATTGAGTATAAAACATTAATGTACATACGTACGTATAAGCTTATAAGAGTATATATAAAATATTAATTTTGCAGATGAATTTTTTTAAACTTGATATGTAAATAAGTGCTTGTTTATTGAAATTGATAAAATTTATAACTATGTGTGTATAAATGTATATATATATATTTTTTTCTTTACATATTTGTTAATACACATAACCATTTGCAGCCTTTCCAGTTATGTAATGCGCTATGAGCGGTTTAACTGTAAAATAAAGTTTAAGTTAAGTTAAGCCAACTGCTGCCAGCGACAAAAGAATCACACATGACGTAGAAGCCATTAGTAAGGTCTTTGAGAAGTTGGGGGTTGAGCGTGACGTCCATGTTGCTAAACATTTCCGCTTGGGAAAAATAAACAAGGAAGTAAAGACCACTAGGCCCCTTCTAGTTAAACTTGCATCGAGCGAGGAGCACGTGACTGTCCTGGCAAAGTCATTCAAATGTCGTGACTTTATCCTTCCTGGTAGTGAAAGACAAGTTGCAATTTCACCAGACAGAATGCGTGAAGATCGTGAGGAAATAAAAAAACTTATTACGTCAAATGCAAGAGAGGATCCTAAACGGGGAGAAAGACTTGGTGTTATGCGGAAACAAAATCGTGTCTAGGCGGGCAAAAAGTCCGGTAAACTTGCTTCCGGTGGAGACGAATCCGGCTTAAGTTTCATTGTGGTAAACTTCAGAAGCATCCGGAGTAAAGATCACCTAGTAGCCGAGTTGATTGGCCACTACGACCCTAACGTAATTCTGGACCCGAAACTTGGTTGGACAAAAGCGACAATGTATTTTTCTGGTTGCCTACGGATTATAACGTATATAGAAACGACAGAGTCAGTTATGACGGTGGTGTTTTAATTCCTGTCAAAAACTCTTAACTAGTTTTGAAGTCACGGCATACGAGGATGGAGGATGTGGAGACTTGCTGGTGCAAAATTTCTCTTGCTGGGAGTGACCCTCTCTGGCTTGGGTGCGTCTACAGTCCGATTTCTGAGGACACATCCACAGTAAACAAAATCTGTGAACAGGCCAGGAGTGTTATTCCTAGTAACGCTAAACGCATCATCATTGCCGGTGATTTGAACCTTCTGGACTTAAAAGTAGCAGGACCAGAAATGGCGTGACACCATCAGTGACATTGAACCTACTTGTATTCAATTGTTAATGGATGAATTCGGACTGGAACAGGTTGTCAATAAGCCTACGCGTGGTAGAAACTGTTTAGACATTGTTTTTACCACATGGGTGGATGTCGTTGATACTGAGGTCGTGGATGTTTCTGATCACCAAATTGTGAAGCTTTCTTTGCACTGTTGCACTAGACCTGATGTTGGGAAGGTGAAGCGGTTTATGTACAGCAAAACTGACTGGGATAAAGTCAACCAAAAACTTGTTGACTGTTACGCTGAATTCATTAGTGTTGCTAACTATCTTACAATAGAAAACTGGAACTTTTAAAAATCAAATCTTCTCAATGCTGTTGAAATGTTTACACCTACGTACTACATCTCGTCGAAGAAAGACAAGCCATGGGTTGACAGAGATTTAAAGCGCCTTATTAACAAAGGCAGGAGGCTTCATAGGAAAGTTTCAGCCTCGAGTTCTCCAGTTGTGATTGGTCAAATTAAGTCTGTACGGAGTGAAATTAAGTGCCAGATTCGCGACAAAAAGTCTAAATTTATTGAGTCACTTGGATTTGAAATCTCCCAAAACCCAAAACGCTTCTGGTCATACATCAAATGTATTGACCCGAAGGTGTCCAGAATTCCTTCCCTGGTCTCTGCTGGGTGCCAGTTGATGACAGTTTGGGAAAATGTGAACTTTTGAACACCTATTTTAAGTCTGTGTTTACTATCCCTTCTCCTCTTTGGAGATGAACACAAACTTGAACCCAGAACTTTGAACAAGATGAACGACATCAAGATTAGTCATGCCGGGGTGAGTAATCTGGTTCGTACGCTTAAGGACGGTAAGGTCCCCGGTCCTGATGGTATTGGTGCGGTGATCCTGAAGAAGGCTGTAGATATCGGCACTGAAATTTTGGTGTATAGTTTTACTAAATCACTTGAGTTGGGGTTGGTACCGGATGGTTGGTTGCTCTCTGCCGTGGTGCCTCTGTTTAAGGGGGGGAAGAAAAATATGTGAAAAATTACAGGCCTGTGGCACTTACTTGCAAGATGCTTGAACACATCATTGTCTGGCAGATGGTTAATTTCTTTGGCCGCGAGAACCTTATAACACAAGAACAATTTGGGTTTAGGAAAGGCTCTTCATGTGAGCTTATGCTTGTTTCCATGGTACAGTCAGAGGCGTTTCCAGTGTTACATTCGCTGCCCGATGCTTCCCTGCTTGGCCAAGCTTCCCTGCTCGACAGGTTGTTCTATGTCAACGAAGTAGGAGGGGAGGGCTGCAGTGCGGAGTGTTGAGTGTTGGCATATTATTTACGTTTGTTGTTCCCCGGGCCCAGCGTAAAGTTTTAAACTGAGGTCTCTTTCCCCAGGCCTATAAACTCATGATTGGGGTGCCCTGAAAAGACCTTTATAATCTAACGATTTTTTTTATACTAGGGATAATATGGAGGCTTTCCTTTTTTTTTAACCATCACTGAGTAGGAGTGAGACCCCCCTGCCAGGTGGGCCCCGAGTTAATTTTTCCCCTTCTGCCTTACAACTAGTTATGTAGAAATAAACGAAATAATTTTGGAGGTATGGTTAGCAAACGAAAGGTCAGAGGGGGAACAGTGAGCTTCCAAACAACAATCCAGAAGATATTTTTATATTTTTAATTCTTTCATATAGTGTTGAGCATGAAGGTGGTGGATTTTGTCTCCTACACTACCTGCCCACATTTGCCTTATACTAATTTAAGTTGGGAAGTAAGCTTACAGGTGTTTTTACAGGTGCTTTTTGGTTCAGTTTTACTGGCCGTTGCTTTCCCCGAGTAACAGTTTTGCTACATGAATTCAAATCTATTTCCAATGAGAACAAATGGAGAACTGTGAGTAGTTCGTATAATAGTAGATGCTGCGGCGATTCTGAAAACATAAATAAGCAAGATAAAAACCGCATGAGCCTGCTCCTGTCAACGGTGGCAATGCAACGGGGGTGGGGGGGGGAGGTGGCTGGACAAATATACATGTGCACAGCCAGCCACCAGAGTTGCAGAGCTGTAGTAAGCAGTGATTTCATCCTGCAGGCACGGATAATAGCAGGGCTCTGGTACCAACAGGCAGTAGTGACACCCGAATAAACTGGCTGGGACGGGGGTAAAAGGCAAGGTCTGGCACCATTTCAACTTGAGTGGGCCACTGTATTATTAGCAATACGATTGCCGCAGACTACCCCCGTCCAATACTATGCCTAACTACCAACTTTCTTTTAATCAGCCGGGTATTAAAGTTTAATATTCGATCCTGTCAAATTTTCATTTATATTAATATAAACAACTGTATTAATACAAACGACTTGGATTTGTATTTTTACTTGTAAGTTTTGAGGAACGGTAAGCTGGGTGAGCACGGAACAATGTTACGATGCAGTGCCCACCCTTGCCTCTTCCACCCCTCCCCCCTTCCCAGTAGCATCGTCACTGTGGACAGGTGCAGGCTAATGCGGTTTTCTCTTATTTATTTATGTATTCAGAATCGCCGCAGTATCTACTATTATACGAACTACTCACAGTTCTCTCTTTGTTCTCAATGGAAATAGATTTGACTTCATGTAGCAAAACTGTTACTCAGGGAACACATTGGTCAGTAAAACTGAACTAAGCACCCTGTAAGCCTATTACTTTTTGACTAGCGGAATGGGAGATAACATCCGCCAGCTTCATGTTCAACGCACTATGTAGAAGTTAAAAATCAAAAAAACATTTTAGGGATTATTGTTTGGTAGTTGTGCCATCCTCTTCTAACTTTTCGTTTGCTAACCATAGCCCAAGTCCAACACTAATTTGATTTACCACTGCACAACTGGGATTAATGGGTGGGGGAGGGGGGAGAGCAAAAGGGGCACACAGAAATCGGACCTACGGAAATAGGTTTGAATGCATGTAGCAAAACTGTTACTCAGGAAAACCAACAATCAATAAAATGGAACCAAAGAGCAACTTAAATTCCTATAAGGCAAACGTGGGCAGGCAGGGTAGGAGATAAAATCCATCACCTTCATGCTCAACACTTTATGAAGAAGTTAAAATCTAAAAAATCTTACAGATTGTTGGAAGCTTACTGTTCCCCCTCTGATCCTTCGTTTGCTAGCCATTCCTCCAACTTTATTTCGTTTATCTCTACACCACTGGTTGTAAGGTGGCGGAAGAGGGGGGGGGGGGGGCAAAGGGAAAAATTAACCCGGTTCCCACCTGGCAGGGGTTCTTGCTCCTACTGAGTGATGGTTAAAAAAGAGGAAAGCCTCCATATTATCACTAGTATAAAAAAAATTCTTTAGATTATAAAGGTCTTTTCAGGGCACCCCAATAATGAGTTTATGGGCCTGGGGAAAGAGATCTCCGTTTAAAACTTTCCGTTGGGCCCAGGGAACAACAAACGTAAATAATATGCTAACACTCAACACTCCGCACTGCAGCTCTCCTTTCCTACTTCGTTGACATAGAACAATCTGTCGAGCAGGGAAGCTTGGCCAAGCAGGGAAGCACGGGTAGCGAATGTAACATTCGAAATGCCTCTGACTGTACATGACATTGTAGCAGGTTTGGACCAGGGATATACTGTTGATTTGATTTCCTTGAACATGGCTAAAGCTTTTGATGCTATCCCCCATGATCACCTCCTCAAGAAGATGGAGGCGTATGGTATTGCGACGTCTGTTACCCGGTGGTTTACTCATTTTTTGGGGAACCGAGGTCAATATGTCGTTATTGAAGATTCTAGATCTCGTATTGAGACCGTTACATCGGGAGTGCCGCAGGGTTCTGTGAGCGGTCCAATTCTTTTTCTACTGTATATTATACTTTATGGATGTTGTTGACTCTGCACATAATTTGTTCGCTGACGATACCCACATTTATCGAGTTATTAAGAGCAAGCTTGACAACCTTGCCCTTCAGGCGGACCTGGATAGAATTAACGAGTGGTGTAAAACCTGGAAAATGAACCTTAACTCAATGAAGACAAAGGCAATTCACATTTCGCACAAAAAACTACAGATATTCGATTTATTATTTAAAAGGTCTTGCATTACAAGTTGTTGACACCATCACTTGCCTCGGTATCAAACTTAATAACAAGTTATCTTGGTCTGATCATGTCGAAAGCATCTGTGCCAGGGCAAATGGTGAAGTTCGTTTCTTCCATAGATTGTTGAAAGACGCTAGTGCCAAGGTCTGTGAAGTTGTCTTTAACACAGTGACGAGAGCCAAACTGGAATATTGTTGTGCTGTCTGGGACCCATACACGTTGACCTTGTCAGACTGTGTTCTAAGGGTGGTGCGGAGAGCAGCTAGGATGGTGTGAGGCAACTATAAGAGAGATAGCTGTGTTACTAGCATGTGCAACATATGCAGTGGCAATCCATGCAGGTCAGAAGAAAGTTACACAGACTTCATGTTTTTTTCCACATTTTAAATGGTGCCACTTTGCTCGAACCTGCTTCGTTTTTGTTCTTCGTTTTTGTTCGGGTGGACCTTGCAAGGAAGGTTAAACGATTCCAGTGCAACAAGAACTCCTTAGCTGGTTCGTTTTTTCCTCGTACCATCATTGACTGGAATTGCCTTGAAGGTGAGTTTATTTTTTTATATAGTGATGTGGCATTTGCTGCTAAACTTAAAGCTTCTTGTCAACCACTTACTAACTTGTCAGCACAGTCTCTGAGTCTGTTGTTTTTTTTTCTGTTGTTTATTGTTGGATTTTATTGTTTTATTTTGATATTGCATTTAGTGCTCTGTTAGGGCATTGCAATTATTGTATAAATAAATAAAAACAAATAAATAAGCGAGGAAAAAGGTGCCGATTTTGCTGAGCCAGAGCCTAACGCCAAACCAGTATGCGCTAAAAAATAAGGTGCCTGAAACAAAGTATACCTTCCTAAACGACTGAACAGAACGCACTACTGTTAGAAACAGTTTGGCTCCAAACTTGACACCGCGCGTGCGCAGAAAGTGGCGTCAGCCGTTTAGTACATTCTGAAACTGCAATAACAGCTCATCAAAATCAACAAGCTCAACAGAGCACTCAGTACGTCTTACCTTTAACGTGACCATACGTGGCTAACTGATTGAACCAGGCTAGTTTAGTGGATGTAACCAGGTGCGAGTAATGCCAAAGTGCAAACCATCTCGGGGAGGTGGTTTGGAGTGGTTGCCAGTGGTAGAGCTTTTGACCATGCGTGAGGAACCGGTAACAGATTCATCGCTGATGATGGTTGACGCAAGCAAACGCAAATTATGGACACACAATTTGTGTCCATAATTTGCTTTTGACGTACGTAAGCAAGCCACATCAACACGGCTATAGTAGGGAATGAGCTGAACTGTCACCAACAGTGGTGTGTTTAGTTCGTTCTGTTCGGTGCTTTAGGAAGGTACTGTAAGTATCTTGAGATTCTGTTGTCTGCCGACTTAGCCTAGTATCATCACATTAGGGATGTTTTAAAAGTCAGCGGCTTGCTTGCTGAGCTCTGAGTTTGCTTGGTCGTCGGCTTCGTCCGCTTATTCAAGCTGAGATTAAAAACGATGTTAAAGCAACATCTGGCCTTCCTTATAACCTTCCGCCTGCCCTATAACAGCCACACACCGATCGCATCCGCGTATTTACCATAGCCAAGGTCAACTGAGACAGTAGCTTCGTTCCACGCAGCGAAGAACGCAGCTACTATCTCAGTTGGCATTGCAGATAATAGACAAGCCATCATGAACGCATTAATTGTGTCGTCAAAAACCGGAATGATTCCTTTATTTTAAAATCACAGTTTATAATTTTCTAGACTAGTGTCTTATAATTTTGCTTCGGCAATCTATGGGAATAATTAATTTTGATTTTTACTGCATTAGTATTTTAGATTTTTGATCTCATAGTAATTGCTAACAAACTATTAAAATTAATACTGCGCACACGCAGATAAAACTTCAAGGTCATTGTAGGTGCGCAAAGGATCATGAACGTAAATAAAGTTCCCCAATATTCAACAGAAAATCTTCTAGACGCCACATTTTAAAACGGATTTTTAGCTAGGGAAAGACTAAGGGTAAGTAAATAGATCTTTGGGGCCGTACTTGATGTGGAGGATCGAGAAAAATGGCGTTGGGAGGTATATCCCTTTAAAGGGACACCCGGCCTGCCTTATAACATTCCGCCTGCCCTATAAAAGCCACGCACAGATAGCCATCCACACATTTACCAGCCCTAAGGTCGGGTTACGTTTTCAGTTTGCGCGCACGGGCTAACCCGAACCCGGATCCGGTCTCTATGCACTTTCATATGCTTATTTTCACTGTAAATAAATAAATACGCCTTTGTACGGCAACGGCGAAATCTTTAGCCCGGCGGCTTTGTCATTTTTTTTTTTTTTTCAATATGGGTAGGGTGGCCGTTTTACAACACTGCAACTCGTTTTTGTTAATGTAGATACGCCATTCTATCGTTTCTCGCTGTCAACGTAGCTTAGATTGGTTTAAATCTATATGCGTTTAGCTGAAACACGGAATATATTGAATAGAAAGGGAGAAATTATTAGTTTTAGCAGGGGTAGCATAAATATAAGAGGACGTGTATATAATGCGCTCCTGGTTTTAGTTTTGCTGGAGAGAGGACTTCAATCATATGCATACACGCTATCGCCGTGTATGATTAGTACATGCAAACACAGAGATGAAACCAAGGAATTGACTAACAGTAAGGAAATAGACCTTTGGGGCCGGACTTGATGTGGTGGATCGAGAAAAATGGCGTTGGGAGGAATGTACTTTTAATTGCTTACTAAGCACAAACATGGGCGACACTGAAAAATCAGTTATTATATCTCTTTTCTCTGTTTTATCGCATTATTATTAGCGTTCAAAATGATGAGAGTAAAGACTAAGGCAATTGAAATGCTGGCAGCTATTAATATCGTATTTATCACGGACGTATTTTATCGTATGTATGAAGATTGTTACCGATTGTTGTCTGCGGCAACAGCGGATGCGTACATCGTGCTCCCATATTGGCTGCGCAAGCTCGGCGAACACGGCATCCTTTTTGCTCGCTTACTTGGCTCACCGGCAGCTGCCAAGCCGCTGACTTTAAAAACTACGGAAAGGTTTCTCAGAGGCAGGCTGCTTGAATTTAAAACAAGGGGCTACAGCGACTGTCTAGTCGCATTGGTTTTCTGTACAGTTCCTCCACTTCCAATGTTGCGGCGCACACCTCTATCATGCACTACAGCAGCTATCTCTATTATATAAGCTAAAAACAGTAACCATCAGAATTGCCCGTTACAAATGTGTTAGCTTTTAAGCTTATTTTACGTTTTAGGCATAATTGTCAGCGTTTAGGCCTAATTTACAACTTTAATTTCGTAAGTAGCAACTAACGGAGATTTGGATTGTATACAGTAAGCCTATTCATTTTTGCAACACGGTATGCCTCCGCGCACACAGTTACAGTGTTACAACGTAATGCGCAACGTAACTAATATAGATCAGTGGTAGTAGGGAAGGGACAGGAGAAACGCTGCAGCAGCGACTCGTAGCCACTATTGACGTTGCCATGGTAACGTGATTTTAGATCTAATTTTCATTTTTTAGGCTTAATTTTTTTAACGGCAGATTTAGTTTCGTAAGTAGCAGATAGGCCTAATGGAGAATTTGGTTCGATCGTAAGCCTATTCATTCATGCAACAATGCGACAAGACTCTTTTAAACGAAGCTAAAATGTTTTTGTTTTTACGGCTGCGTTAACACAAATCTTTAGGATTTCAATTTGACGATGAAATGTTATTATTTAATTTAGTTACGTCGAAGAAGTCTATTAGCTATAAGGAGGCAACGATGTTTTAATTTGCCATGTTATTTAACTAACTTTTGGTACTGAATCGAACGTTGTAAACAGTGGTCGTCAATTTCGGGTACCGTTGAGAAGTAGAAAAAAGCGACGGACGGACAAAGTCGTTGCGATAGTCTTCTCAGCCGGTACGGCTGTACAGAAGACTAAGGGCTCGTTTATGCAACGAGACTTTCTCGCTCGCCAAAAGCTATTTGCTAGGAAACCGTTATTTATTTACGATAAATTTCCCATTTCTGTTAAATGATTGCGGTAATAGACAACAAATTAAATGTATTATAAATAACAACACGGATAAAGAACAAGTGCAACAGTAATTTTAAACATTGCTACAACGTTGTTGCCATTTCACGCTATTTTCAAAATTTGCGCTGAAAAAACAGCTCCGAGCAGTGATCAAACGACGGTAGAATAAATAGCTACTCGCAGCGAGAATTCAAAATCCAGCATGGCATCCATTTCGGAGTTATCGATTCGAAGACACACCTTCGAATGCCGGTATTCAGGAATATGTCCGTCGTCGTGTACTGCATTAAAAATTGTTTTCTTGTTGTCATAAATCGCGGCTGTCATGTTACAAGCATCGTATGTCGTGTCGCGACGCACGAGGAGAAAATTTGCGTCCGCGTTGTTGCCATGGTTACTACGTATAGGGAACTTAGGGAACTTGAAAGCCGCCTTCTCCGGCAAAGGCGAGAAGCACCCAGCAGATTTAGTATTGACCAAGTGAAAGCTAGTGAGCGAGAAAATTGTCCTTGCACAAACGCGCCCTTAAACGGCAAAGCGTTCCCCGCTCCCAAGCGATTAGCAAACCGCTGCTCCAAGCCGCAAGCGTATTCACTATGTTTGCATGAAGGTGGCCCAGAAAATTAGGTTTATTAGTCGTGTTATGGTTTTTCGATCAGCATCCTTTGGGTATTGATAGAAAAACCATGGTCGTGTGATGAAGTACTCGACTGTGGATGTGAGGAAAACTCATTTTGATACGCTTGCTAGACCCCCACCTAAGTTATTCTTCTGCTGTTTGTACCCAACAGACTCCGTAGCTGCAACTTTGAAAGGGCGACCTTAGCTGGATCACTTTGGAGATAACAAGTCTGAAACATAGGTTGGCTCTCCTGTTTCGGGTAACGACTGGTGATGCTATCTTGAACCTATGGATTTTATGAGCCACCCTGACTACCTTGGCTGTTACCACCATCTCAGAAAGATCAAGTTGTTTCAGTGTCAAAGAAACTTTTTTGCCCGCTCGTTCTTCTTCCCTTACTCTCAGAAACTGCAAGGATACCTACACGTAAAGGCTTAACGTTAGAAATTCGACGCTTCGTCTAGTTAGCCACCGATTCTGCCACCAGTCGCGCTACTTACACCCCAAGAATGAATTGCTCTAACATGCGGACTGACCTGTAAATGGTACGTGTGACACGCGATAAGCGGATTTTAAACTTAAAACACTGCATTGACACCAAATAAATAAACTTTAACAACAATATCTTCACGCTACGTACCTCTTTGTTCACTCGAAGACAAAACAAAGCCTCCATAGCCATTGACGAGATTCTTGAGCTGAGGCTCCCGGCGGCTGTGATCTGTACAGACTCTTTGCCTGCGTTGGCAACTCTGCGTAAAGCTGTGGCTTCTTTGGATATGGTTGACCCCTTGATCTTCTCAATTTGCAAGAAGCTGTGGATGGCGCTTTCATGTGGCGTTCTGGTCTTTCAGTGGGTACGGGGCCATGCTGGCCATGTGGGCAATGAGCAAGCTGATGGTCTGGCCAGGATGGCCCTGGATGCGGCTGTTGAGACCTTGCAGATTGTGTGGTCACCTAAGTCGCGGCATGGCATAGTGGCATCTGAATTTCAGAAGGTCTGGAATGATGAGTGGAGCTGTGCTGAAACTGGGAGGAGCCTGTTTGAGGTACACCCCACCTGTTGCCGGACGTCCGTCTTGGAAAGCTTCACGAGAGCAGATGCACAGATTCTGTCCCGTCTACGTACTGGGCACTCCCTCCTACGTGCTCATCAGTTTCGGTTGGGGTGGGTGGATTCCCCTCTCTGCAGAGTCTGCTTGGTTCCCCTCACGCGTAGTCATTTTCTGCTCGAGTGCAAAATGTATGAGAAGCAACGCAGAGCGTTATGTGCAGGCCTGCCAGCTCAGCCAACAGTTGCTAGCCTCCTGTCCTGCTCTAGGGCTACAGTGTGTCTGCTGCGGAAGGTTGTTCGCTTTGTAAAAGAAACAGGTGTTAGACTATAGCCGAATGGGCTTGGCCCCTCCCTCTTTCTCCTTCAGCTACGTTAGTTCAGTGCATTAGTTTGATTGAGTGTGTTATAGTACACTAGTATGTGTAGTGGTCATGCGCTGGTATTAGTGTGTAATGGTGTAATGGTGTGTAATGGTGTTGGTTTGTAGGTGTATTAATTTTAGCAGGGAGCGCATGACTGCGGGTCCAAGCTCCCTGGGTAAATAAAATCAAATCAAATCAAATCAAACAAAGCCTCCGGAGGTTTAATTTCACGAATTTCAAGCAGAAGAACAACCAAGGTACGTGTGTATTGTACTGTATGATACGCTTACGGCGTTTTCTATTCTCATTAAAAATGTGTTAAACGATCCTTCGACGTAGCAGTAAATCGTCCAAAGACTTCAAGAATTTTCACCATTACCGTAAAATAATGTTCGTTTAGCGCTGCAACACCAGTAAATCTGATAATGAAAAGATATCACGTTTTTGTGCATCCCGCTAACACTAATCAATGCTACGATTGGGGTTTTTCGTTCTTCGTGCGTTCAGTTCAGCGCAACGCTCGGACGACGCGTCTAGAATGCTACGTGAAACCGAGCGTTAAGACTTTACGAATAGGTAGCTCTGGAAACTGGAACACGCTGCCAACAGCGAGCGTAATCTGTGACTTCCTCGGCTATCTTTGAGGCATGGCCACAGTCCTCCTGTTTGCAATCATTGTACTGTTTATCCGTGTTCATTTTAACAAGTGAAAAATAATACAAGATGGGTATGAAGCAAAAATCCATAACACGCCAAAAGAAGACAAAAAATTAAAAAGAAAGACGAGAACCAAAAGAAAAGCTAATAAACAGTAGAATGCTTTTCTTTTGTTCTCGTCTTTCTTTTTAATTTTTTTGTCTTCTTTTGGTCTGTTATGGATTTTTGCTTCATACCCATCTTGAATTTTAAACTTGTTAAAATGAACACGGATAAAAATTTATGATTTTTAAATACAATTGAGAAAATTCCATCTGTTTAGGTGCTGTGCTTTACCAATCATATTTTTAAAACGTAAAGCGCAACAGCACCTAAACAGATACAATTTTCTCAATTGCACATTTGATTATTTCAATTAAAAATCATCATTCTTTATCCGTGTTCATTTTAACAAGTGAAAATTCAATCATATAACCCCCTTTTTTACGGCACACTTGACGTTTTTGTTTGTAATATGCTTATACTTAGAAAGAAGGCGGCTCCTGTATCTGCTGCCATCTCTACACCAAATGGCGAAGTTGCAAGCTAAACGATGAAAGTTCCAAATTTTGCCAATGTATGGCACCACTTACCATCATTATATCTGCCATCATTTGCGTAGCATTATGGAAGGCAAAGCTGTTTCGGCCTTTACTGTAGGAAGCTCTGACTGAGATTACGCAGCCAATATAAGGGCAGGATGTGCACATGTGCCATGCCTTGCCACACATCTAGAACATAGATTAGTAAGTTAACTAAATATAGCACCTAGCTCCTTTCAGTTCTACAATTTAATTTCTGTTTACATTTATTAAGAAATAGCAGCTTCTGCACTGTTTTTTACACCTACTTATTAGTTTTAAAAGGAATGTGTGGGGGATTTTATTTTAACAAATGGCAGAAGATGCTAGTTTTAGAATGTGGAGTTGTGAAAATCTAATATGTTCCTGTCAAAACTTAGTGCTAGGAAGAAAAGAACATCCAAAATTAATAGATAAGTCATGTTACACGAGCTCACACACAAGATATATAGGGTGGTACTATCACTGATTGGAAGTCTGCAGAATCTGTTTAGTACTATCTAGCTCTTGCTTGCATCAAGCGAAAAAAGCACAACGCAATTTCTTTTATCAAAACAAATAAGCCATGGCCTCCTCAATTATGGATTGAAGATTTAATATAGCAATTTACCACATTCATGTGGCGGGCTACCGGAAGGGTGGTGAGCCACTTACACCTCCGTGCCTGAACGAAACACGAGAGGAGGGGGTATAAAAAAGCTGGCCCAACAGAAAACGGTTTAAAAAATATTTTCTTAAAACCTCTTCAAAAACTTTTCCAAGGGTTGAGTCTTCAACATTCTACGGAATTCCAGATACAGTGTCCATATTTACTGTTTCTGTGCTAAGTGAATTCCACACTGGTACAATGCGGACGGAAAAAATTGTTTTTCGACATTCAGGATGGGAGCCCTGAGCCATCAATTTCCATCGGTGGCCCTTGGTTGAATGTGTGTGTGTAGAGACATCGAAAAAGGGCAGGTCGACCGAAGTCAAACCTCGAAGGATCTTGTAAACAAATATAAGATCGAATCTAAGCCTGCGGATCTCCAAAGATTCCAGGCCCGTCAACCTGCGGCAATTCTTGTAGTTATACTCACGTAGGCCAGGCAAACTCTTGGTGAATTTGGGTTGCACAGACTCGATCAAGTCGATGTTCTTAAGAAGGTACGGAAGCCATAATATTGGGGTAGCGTATTCCAAAATGGGGCGGACAAAAGTCTTAAAAGCCCAGATCTTATTACAAGTATTCCCGGAGGTAAAACATCTGTTTACAATAGCCAACCTGCGAAATGCCGCTGCATTTGGTTCATCTTCGTGCACCTGGGAGCAAGCTATAAAGGTTAACAATATTACTACTGCTAGATGGCGCTATAGTATTGATAAACGTTACTTTTCAATCTGTGATAGTGCCACTTTAAACCGGTTGGATAAAGCCAAAGTAACTCTCGTTACCAAAACGATTCGTTACCGTATCGAACCTTATTCAACTGATAGCAATAACGACACAACGCTATTATTTGGAACACAACATACTTGCTGATAAAATACGTTGAAGCTTTAATCACTATTTTCTGAAGCAATTTGTATAACTACAACACCGAACGCAACATAAACTAGCCCACGTGGCACAGTAAATTAATGCAGATAAATGCAAGACCCCCCCCCACCCCTGTTTCTTTCTCGTTTATTGATTAGCCAATAGTCGATTCGTTTGCAGTGTTAACGAACCAAGCTCAGCAAGCATGGTTAGTTCGGTTATGAAGTTTTCTGCCTGAAGCGTCATTTGAATGCTACGTGTATAGGCAACCATCAGATCAGGGGATTATGATGCGACATCTCGCACGATCTACGCGATTAGTACATGCAACAAGGTGTGTCTTCGCAAACTAAGTTACATGGGTCAATTTTCAAAGGCACCCATAGAGATAGCTCACTGCTAGTTTGCGGTTCTCCTGCTGATAAGAGCAATCGATTAATTTAGACGGCAGTTCATAGTTGCGTGTGCAAAGTATGAAGTTCATAAATAATACTACAAACTTCATGGATGCAAGTGTGAATTTCAAAGTTGTATGTGTGAAATATAAAAAATGAATAAAGTGAGCCTCCAGGACAACCATAGCAAGCGGCTGACTTTTAAAACATCCGTGTTGCTTGGAGGAAGGAAAATAGGAAAGCTATAAGTTGGTCAGCATGTACACTTACGCCACCCCACGAGCATCAATGACAAGGTCCAGTGGATTAACTAAGGCCAACTTAGATTGAAGCTACATTCCTGATTTGCCTTGGAATCAATGCAAACCAGTGCCATACCAAGTTTTTTGTGATGAACTGTTAACATACGGATGTCTGTGACTCGCTAAACTTGCTAAAGTAAAGGCGTGACAGAACACGCTAAAATAAAGCTACTAAAATCATTATCCTCTGTATGTATCACACCTTGTTGATCAAAACACCAGACTTGACATTGATGGGGAAGTTCCCAGACGTGATTGTAACTGATGATCCCGACCTTGCTACAAACATCTATTACCATCAACCAGTTGGTCACAAAGTCATCGCAAATGTACTATTACCATTGAACAACCTTTCAGAATTTCAAAAAGCAAACTTGTGAGGAACTATCGGAGAGCCTACTACAAGAAATCAACAATGCTTTAAAGTTGGGAACTTGAAAAAAGATAAGAACTGAAAATATTGAGGAAGGATGGAACGAATTGAAAACCCTTTTATCTGACTTGGGAAAAAACCACGTACCTGTAAGCGATAGTACCGCATCAAAACATCAACAATTCATTGTTAAGGCATGCAAGGAAAAAATCAAGGGAAAGAAGAAAGCCTGGACTCACTACACCAACGAGTTCCACCAACGAATTGTATGGCATATAAAACTGCAAGAAATAAATGTACTAGTGCCATCGGTACTGCAAAGGAAAGCCATCACTCTCAGATCCTTCAGAGAAGCAAAGACAACCCTAAAATACTTTATAAATACATAAACACTAAAGAAGAAAAGCAGCAACATCCTTACAGTAAGAGACTCAGACGGAAGTATTTCCAAATATGCTGAAAATACAGTGAATATTTACCAAGAAAATTTAAAGAAGTTTACAGTGAAGTCTCATCTCCAGGCGCAGACAGACAACCTTCTCCAATAGATACTGACTAAGACCAACTCAAACCTATCAACAGCTTTGAAGTAGCAAACTACCTTGATGTACTCAAAGAATTCAAATCTTCCGGACCCGATGACATTTATACTAACATCTTGCTTAACTGCACCCCCAACCTAGGAGAGCATCTTAGTTTTATCTTTAACGTCTCACTGATAATGGAATTCTGCCTGAAGATTGGAAGGATGCCATTGTAGTCCCCATATTAAAAAAATAATGCGTTATTAAAGTGACACCATCACCAATTGAAAGTCTGCAAAATCTGGCAACATCTAGTGCTATCTAGTACTACTAGTACTTGCTTGTATCAAGCGAAAGAATACAAAATATGGTTTATTTTAACGAAACAAACAAGCCACGATACTCCTTAATTTTTGAGTGAATATTTGTTACGTCCTCGTGCTCCTGGGAGCAACCTGTAAAGATTAACAATGTCACTGCCACTAGATGGTATTTTCATACTATTTTCAGCCAGTGATAGTGTCACTTTAATGAACCGCAGAACTACAGACCCATTAGTGTCAGTAGCACTGTAATCAAAGGTCTTGGAGAAGATTGTAAGAGAAGATTGTAAGAGAAGATTGTAAGAGAAGATTGTAAGAGAAGATTGTAAGAGAAGATTGTAAGAAGACTGAAACCCTCCTCATGAACAAAAACAGGAAAAATAAATCCCAACATGGGTTTATTAAGAAAGGTCTACTTTCACTAAAACCTTTGAGGCTTACAATAAAATAAACATTGTAATCAATGATATTGTCCCGTATCACATTTGATTTCGAGAAGGCCTTTCACAAAAGTTACCAGCACAAACTTATTAGTAAACCGAGTCTTGTGCTCCCTACTAACAGAATCTCTAACTGGATTAGTAACTTTTTTCTAACAGAATATTTAGGGTCAGAACTAAAAACGAATTTTCTAACTGGACTTTCATTACGGAAAATTGGAAATTAGCCATTAGCGAAAATTACACATTAGAAATAACGTAGTTCAGTAAGCCACCTTTATGCACTTACGTTTCTTCGGAGTGGCATGACCCGGATTCGAACCAGCTACCTAGTTCACCCCAGATCACTTGCATAGCGCCTTAACTCCTATGGCCGCATCCTCCACTGGGGGGGGGGGGGGGGGGGGGGGGG
>JAHWFP010033102.1:77708-99302 GCA_023313725.1 Lithobius niger | reverse complement strand
CCCCCCCCCCCCCCCCCCCGTCCTTCACCCTCAGAGATAATTAATGACCGGTCCCAAAAGGAAAATGAATGGATTGACATAAATAAAGACAGATAAAATTATAAAACGGGGAAGGGGTTTGCTTTATTAGTCCAGAAATACTTCAGGAGGAACTTGCGCAAATTAAGGTGCCACACAACATGAGACTTTTGTTCTTAAAAGTAAAGTGGAGCAGGTTGGTTAGGGTACTCGATGTTGTTTATTTTGCTGCCAGAATAACGATGGCACTTAACAACCATTGGAATGAATTAATTTTATGCGAACTGAAGGAATTTTACGTTTATGCTATCTCATATTGAAACTTACAGTTCCTAATTTTCAGCGACTTTAAAGTGGCACTATCACTGATTGAAAATCGAACAAAAATCGCTGTGGCGCCATCTAGCGGCAGTGTTTTTATTATCCGTTACAGTTTGTTCCCAGGTGCACTAGGGCGTACCAAACTAATGGGAGGCTCGTGGCTTGTTGGTTTTGTTACCAGAAATGGCGTTGTGCATTCCTTCGCTTGATGCAAGTACTAGATAGTGCTAGATGTGTTGCCAGGTTCCGCAGACTTTCAATCAGTGATAGTGCCTGCCACTTAATGTAATGCTCACTTTGATGATGCCCACACTCCCCAGGATATTTATATTTATATTTATATTTCATTCAGAGAAAGTGATGGCCCAGCTTAACGAATTTGGTTTAACTGGGTGGCACTTACTAGTGGTAAATATATGGCTAGCCATTCTATTTAAAAAAAAAAAAGGAATTGGCCATATCAGCAGTGATTTAGAGATATCTCTAAATCATTTAATGATATCTCTAAATATTTAGTGATGTCTCTAAATATTTCGAGATATCGGCAATAATTTAGCGGCATCACTAAATGACTTAGAGATACGTCTAAATATTTGACAATGTCATGATACCATTTAACAATATCTCTAATTCATTTGGAGATATGTCTAAATCATTTGGCGATATCACTAATTCAATTAAAGATATCTCTAAATCATTTAGAAATATCACTACATGATTTAATGATACCGCTAAATGATTTAGAGATATCTCTAAATGATTTAGTGATATCTCCAAATAATTTAGACATATCTTCAAAATTATTTAGATGTATTCGAAAAATGAAACCGATTTAGCAGTATCTCTAAATGAATTAAGAGTTATTGTCAACTCATTTAGAGATATCACTAAATCATTTAGAGATATAGCCAAATGATTGGGCGATTTTCCTAGCCAGGATCAATGCATATTAAGAGATGTATTTAAATAGAGATATTCCTAAATATTTAAATATATCACTAAATGCATGTGATTTATTTTAGCAATATCGGTGTATGATTTAACAATATCGCTAAACGAATTAGAGATCTCTAAATGATTTAGAGAGAACAAATAACTAAATTTAGAGATATCTCTAAATCATTGATAATGTTGCTAATTCCTTATTTTTAAATAGAATGGCAATTGGAAAGACAGGGGCTTCATTCCAAAATAAACTTCCTCGTTATTAGCTCATCATCGCACAATGAAGTTCGAAATAAGTTATAGTAGATGAGGATAGTGTGAACGATATCGAGTCAGACCACAGGCTTACCAGTAGAGGAAATAAAAGTACGACAACGATCTCTGTCAAGAAATGGTACTAGCTTGAGAGTGGCAGTTGGAACAATTTCCAAAGTATTATAGGAAGTATTTCCAAATTTAAAAGTTCATGGGATCACTGGGATCCATCTGCAATATAGAGGGTGGTCCACAAAAAACTGATAACCCAACATTTTGTTAAGTCCACATTTTCTAGTTAGCACCCCGCAGAACCGGCAGAGGACAGAAATCTTCGTTTCATTGGATTTGATTTCTGTCCCCTCCTGGTTCTGAGGGTTGCTAACTAGAAAGGTTGGACTTGAAAAATTGTGGGTCATCAGTTTTTGTGGATCACCCTGTACCTAAACAACCTCATTGTTGTCATTGTTGTTTAAAAAAAGCTGTATCACTTAAAAGAGAGGGAAAGGCAATTAAAGGCAGGAAAGATGCTGACAGGGAGTGGATGGCAGCCAAGAAACACAAGGATATACAAACCATTTTAGTAAAGCTAAAAAGAGAGATTTCATGGGGAAGAAAGGCTGTTGATTCATAAAGGTTAGTCAAAACCCAAGAAAATTGGACCAAGATTTTGGAGCAGGCCAGCCACCTGGACAAAGATGTGAACAGAAGTGGACATATATATACAGTATGATGAGACATGTCGGGATTTTTCATCCCGTGGTCAAGGAAAGAGGAATTACATTAGCATAACCTAAAAAGTCGCACAAAATACACTTAAATAGCCAACCCCTACTCTCAGGAATTCACTTCTTCCCTGCTTCATTAGAGAAGCATCCCCCCTGTTTAGGTTTTGTATTGATAGGTCTTAATTTTAACTTTCACTCTATTTTTATTGAGCTATTTCCTTGCTGTTGCTCTTTGAAACAGGAAACCATTTAAGTTAATTTTGCGACTTTTTTGCTTATGCTAATACAATGCCTCTTTGCCCGACAACGAATGAAAAATCCAAAAATGTTGCATACCGCTTTGTATATGTGCACTTGTTGGATTTTTGCATGTCGGACATATATTTTTCAGCAATGGGTGCAAGCAAACGGCAACTGGCAAATCAAGGCTGAGTAGGATAAGAGCTATGGGGTCTACTGTATGGATCCACCAGTTTTTGTGAGGGCTGGTATTCAATGTTACTAGCGTTGCATTTGTGAAATAGGATTTTTATTCTGCCAATGAAGAATGAATGTATTTGCCTGTGATAAAAGCTAGAAAATAGACCTATAGACTTCGCTGAACTAGTGCCAATGGTGTGTTCATTCAAATTAAAACATACGCTAGTGTTCCGCGCGCCAAGATCTGGCAATAACATTAACGTACATCCTATCTGGACAAATATATACACGCAAGGTGACCACTAGACACGTCTATCTTTACAGCTAATGCAGTTAGGATGTTTTCAGCCATCTGAGGAAAAATAAAAAATGTGATAGAGGAGGCTGAAAGTTTATTTAATCGGCGACTTTCGTCACCTGACATCATAAAAGTTGGAAAAGAAAGGTTGGTTCTTATGCCCCGCCCACACCGATTTTTGACAGGACATATAAACCAAAAAAAAAACAAAAAAAACCGACGGGGCAAAGATATCAGTTACTTATAAAAAAAATGAGCCTTAGTGAGAAATGAAATAAAGTAAAATAATATAAAATATAAAATAATTCTTCAAAATGTAAAAAAAAGTACGGCCAAAAAATTAAAAATACAATTTCACCCGCCCCCACAGATTTCTTAAGAAAATGGCCCGATAACCCACTTTCTTTTTTTAAATGGCCTTAGAGATACAACTTAGCACTTTCTAGCTGGAAAAAAGTGTAAATTACGTTGATATTTGCCTAATTGCTGGCCAGTGACTAGCTGATTTCATGATGTGCATAAAGCTGAAATTTTGCTGTAGCTTAACTGTGGAAAGTGTCTTTTGCTAGTTTGGGGGTTAGGGGAAGTTTAAATTCAAAGTTACCACGCAATCTCAATACTATTTTAAGAAATATTACAGCATTTTGGATGAAGGATTTATTTCGGAGCAAAATCCAGAACAATAAACCAGAGACTCAGAAACTAGACTAATAGTAGGCTATTATAGTACTACAACTAAGTACACCAAACGAAACACATCAATCATTTTGCTTCAACAATACAACAATGAAGAACATATTTTGCTTACAACAATAAATACGAAGACGTGTACACCATGTAAATGAAAATTAGTTGCTCTTTCCCACTGCTGAATAATACAACACTGGCTCTAGACAAGGACAAAGACACACACAAACCTACTACAGCCAAAAGAAAAAAAAAGAGTGTAAAACTGGATTTTCATTTCGTTATGCTAAGCAAAAAAAAGGAGCCTATCAAATTACACCAAAAATATGTGATATCTCCCAAAACGGTTCCCACCAAGCTTTTCAAGCGTTTGAAGTCGTGATATCAAACCCTATGCTCTTTCCCCAAGTTAAGCCCACCGACTAAAACTTCAAACGTTAAATGAAATGCTTGAAAATTATGCAGTAAGCAATTTTTACATTTTTCATTTAACCTTCAAACAATTAGGCCTATTTGGTGGGCTTATATTGGCGTTTGATATCATGACTTTAATCCAGGACCAGTGCACATGGAACAGCTGATACTGTTACAGCCGTATCAGTTTTCGGGGATCGCTTATTAAACTGAGCAATCGAATCTATACATTAAAAAAAATTGGCTAGGTTTAGACTATCATGTCATGGTGACTGACGTTGTTTACTTTTATTACTGCAAAAAAAAACAATGTTTTCGCTTAAGCATTTAATATAGAGCAACGTGCAATTTCTGCTTAAAAAAAACTATTGTTAATTTAAATACAGTCTTATTCCTTCAAATAGGCTGAAGAGAAAAGAATAAAAATGATAATTCATGATAGTATCCTCCCCCTCCACCACCAACAAATTATAATAGCCGTACCAGCTTTAAAATGCTTCCACTGGATCTGTTTCAAACGGCCAAAAATCTGGCGGAATCTTTAACAAGGTTTGTTTGGAGATACACAATAGCGTTTATACAAAGGGAGGGATACAATATGGACAGCATTCATAATCGACTGATACTAATGTGAGGTTATTACCCCTTAGGCCTAAATGGCAGGGGGCCTATCGGACCTAAATACAGGTTCAGACTCATATTTTTCTTAAGTTGCAACTGGCCTGTAAACCAACTGTTTTTAATTGCCAAATGTGAAACTTAGTTGCCAAATTAAAAAAAAAAAAAAAAAACTATTCAATCTAGTGATAATCCTTGCATCTACCAAAGCACAAGTTTCTAATAAATTATGGTATGTTGACTTGTTCACACGGCTTTTTAGGTGCATATGTTCCAAACTGATTATGAGTATGCAGGGTTGGCTAGTTTTTCATGTGAAAAACTGTCACTAATAGGCCTAAATTGAGTGGCCAACATTCAGTAGAATGCAACCCCAAACAAGCAGCAGTTTTTGCTTTTTAGCTCCGGTTTTGTGCTTATCATATTATCAGCAAAAATAAATACAGATGCAAACCTATTTACGTTGCCTTTTGGATTTATATGTCCAACTGTACTGAGCGGGGAATTGAACCCACAAACTTTGAAACCAAAGGCCGAGGTCCTACCGCTGAGCCACACTGACACAGCCAAAAGGAAACATCCACAGGTAGCATTTAACACGTGCATATAAACTCTTGTCAAGCCTTTGGCTTTCCGTCTTTTACGATCAGCAAGGTGCCTTTGTTCTCATCCATGGAGTATTCTCTACTTATGAGCTCAAACAAGGACGAAACAGTCTGTCTAGAGATCTCTTTGGGTGAGAGCAACTTGATTTCATGTGACCAACTGCCATTAACAGGCCTAAATTTGGGTGTCTATAAACTTCAGTATAATGGAACCCCATACAAGCAGTAGTTTCTACTTTTCAGCTTGCTGAAACCGGGTCCGGGTTAGCAAAAGTCCGCAGTCCGGGTTTGTGCTTGTTAAATTACCATAAGCAAGGTGCCTTTGCTATCATCCGCAAAGTATTCTGTACTGACAAGCCCAAACTAGGGCGAAACAGTCTGTGTATAGAGATCTCTGTGAGTGTGAGAAGCTTGAATTCAAGTGATCAACTGCTATTGATAGGCCTAACTTTGTGTGTCTAACATTCACTGGAATGTAGACTCAAACAAAGCGTAGCCTAGTTTCTGCTTTTTACAGTGACTTAACTACAATGAGGCAGAGGAGACAACCGCTTTCGGGCCCAGCAACTTTGTGGGGTCCAATCACTGCCCCCAATTTAAACATTTTTTTTGGTCAACAAAATAACCACCGTGGGACTGCTATACTCGGAGACCACGCTAACTTTTATTACCTACATTCTATTACCTTAAATTAACACTTTAAAGTACTACTTTCTTGCATGTAAACATCGAATTTTGATATATTGCAAATACCTTCTGCAAAATATTATCTAAACGCCTCCAAAAATCAAGTTTTGATGGTGTTTAAAGTTAGCCTGTCTCCATTTTAGCAAGCTGCGGCAGCTGTACAGTCTAACAGTAGGTTTCAAAACCTAATGTTTTTTTTTAGGAAGTCTGGGAGGCAGAGAGTCCACTGGGTTTCTGCCTCCGGAAACCTTATTTTGCAATTACGCCACTGGCTTTTTAACTTGCTGAAACTAGTCCAGTTTTGTGCTTGTTAAATTACCCTCAGTAAGGTGCCTTTGCTCTGCACTGTATTCTCTACTGACGAGCCGAAACAAGGGCGAAACAGTCTCTCTAGAGACCTCTGTGGGTGAGTGCGGCTTGTTTTCAAGTGAACGACTGCCGTTAATAGGCCTAAATGTGGGTGTCTAACATTCAGTAGAATCTATCCCCAAACAAGCAGTAGTTTCTGTTTTTTACCTTGCTGAAACCCGTCCGGTTTTGTGCTCGTTTTAACTGTCGTGTCAATAACCACTTTTTTCGTTAGGCAAAAAATAAATAAATTGTAAATAAATAAGTAGGAAAATTATAACAATCAGCCAACAACCAGTTTCCTGGAAACATAATTGACTAATTTTGTATAGCCATTATGCTAGTGTGTTTTCTATCAGCAGTAGTTAGGTCTAGTCAGTTACTCATTCAACATTGTTTCAGTGTATTCAAAATTAAGAACTTTGACGTTTTATATTTTATGTCAATTAAGGAGTTCATTTAGTTCATTTATATCTGTAATCTCTACACTGCTATGTACCACATTGATTAAATTTGGGCAGCCAGGCCTAAATTTTGATTTTATCGGTTTTCGCACGATTTTTGACATTCCGAATCAGAAATCCAGCCGTGTCGGTATAGAGCTGGAAGCATGAGATTTGGACCATCAGAAAGCTAGCAGAAAAATCTTTAAAGGGATTTAAATCCTGTCATGCGACCCGTTGAGACTAGCATTTGCAACATTTACACAGGTTAGAGTTAAGCAAAATCATCTCGCACTAGAGAAAAATCAAGAAAATGAATGTCTTGGCAACATTTACATACGTTTGAACTACAGCAAACAATTTGACCATTTAACTTTCAGTGATAAAAATATAAATGTAAACCAATGACACTCAAACTCAAAATGTCAAAACTCATCAGTATCGCGAATTTTCAATACGCATTATCCGAAAAAATAAATATTTTCAGTCCTCCAATCTTCGTCAGGCAGCAAGAAACGTGTGAACTACAGTGTACATAATTGTATGCACTCTTCTAGACGGATTGAATTCAATCAGGAACGATTCAATTAACTTGATGTGTCAGTGGCCCTCTGCATCCAGGAGGCCCACGATTATCTTTAAGCTGTATCAATCCCATGTGGTGAGTCTGCTAAAGTGTATCCACCCAAAACCAAAACTGGTAAGAGAAGCCGCCAAGTTTACAAAAAGCGTCGCCCTTTCAAAGTAGTGATAACATTCAACCAGGGAAAGGCCACCAAGGTTAATCCTATTAGCCAAGTTAATCGCACCTACTAATAGTTCGAAGGTTAAATGAAAACTAGAAGAGTGCTACTAGCGGTAGCAATCTTCAAGTTTTCATTTAACGTCCAAAGTATTATTCGGTGCGATTAACTTGGCTAATAGGATTAACCTTGGCAGCCTTTCCCTGGTTGAATGTTATCACTACTTTGAAAGGCCGACCTTTTTGTAAACTTGGCGGCTTCTCTTACCAATTTTGGTTTTGGGTGGATATCACGACTTTCATAGGCCTGTGAATGACCAAAAATCCCACGGTGTAATTGTTACCCTTACCTTTTTTGTGTGGAGGTATTTTATTGTATGAATGTTCTCATTCATAAATTTCACATTTGCTATTGTCATTCCAAATAAATTAATAACAAGCGTAACAGTATGGTAATTGCAAGGACCTAATCAATTCCTATGGAGCGGTAGCAATCTTCAAGTTTTCATTTAGCATCCAAAGTATTATTCCGTGCGATTAACTTGGCTAAGAGGATTAACCTTGGCGGCCTTTTCCTGGTTGAATGATATCACTACTTTGAAAGGCCGACCCTTCATAGTCTATTTAATCCGAGTTTTGAGCGCACTGGCTAACAAACGCTGATTTTCGTTCGCTTCGCTCACTCAATCAGCGCATCCCCCTTCACTTGGCTCTCCCGAGGTAAACGTTAATCATTATGAACACATACTACAAACTCACGGAATGGTAAATGTTCATACAGTTCTAATATTCTGGTGGCAGACGAATATTACTAAAACTAATCAACTCGTCAGCTGTTTAAAATTACTCGTCACTTACACTAGACTGCAAAAACAGTAAGTCTACATAAAATAAAATGTCCGCGTGACGTTATTGAGGACACTTTTTCTCCATAAAGAACACGTTCCCACCTGTGCTGACGATGTGCATTTTGTTTCCTAATCTTCTTTCCAGCAAAATTGTCCCTTTTATGGTGGTGGGGCAGATAATTCAGTTTGGATTCGTGTACCGTAAAAAATAAAAGACCAAACCTTTGCAATAAAAGATAAAGATAGTGAACCACCTATTTGCAAAACAGTGCATTCTGACAATGTAAGTACTGAAACGATAAGCGTGCAACACTTAAGCATGTTATAATCTACTGTTGAATGACAATACAAACAATGGTTACAACAATAATTTTACACTTACGAGCTATTTCAGGGCGACGTGCTTCTAGCTGTTACCCCCATTTTAGAAAAAGGCACTTCCCCACATGACGCTTTACCTGTCTGCCGAAATTTAGATCTGGCAACTTTCCCTAATGAGCTGTAGACGTGTCGTTATACCCTATGAGAATTAACATGGGAGCCTGCGGACTAGTTACTAGTTACTAGTCACCAGTAACACAAATCAACGTTATTGAGGACACTTTTTCTCCATGACGGACACGTTCCCACATTTTCGTGTTGACGTTTTCTTTGTTACTGGACCGAAGACACCTGATTCAAACAATTTGCAAAGATTTCTACCGCATGGGGAATTTACACCAATATGCTGAAATCACTTATAAGTTGATTTCAGTTAAAAGACACGGTCTGCTAGTGAGCCGCCATCTAGCAACAATAACACTCTAACAATTACGCTCTGACAATTAAGCACCAACAACAATAAAACGTTTACTTGGCGGCGACACACTAGCGTGTATCTAGATATTGGGGAAACATGCAACATGTTGTTGAAAGGGTAAAGCAACATATGGCTGATATCCGTAACAGAGTGGTTACCAGCAGCATCGCTACTCACAACATGGGCACGGCTCACAAGATAGTATGGGACAAAACATCAACCCTCGTAGTGTCCAATTCCAAAAATGACAAGACGCTTGAGAGGGTTAGAGTCAATCGCAATCCAACCGGAGTTATTGGCAGGGCAACCCCTCATGAATCTCCATGGGCCGTCTTTCCCTGCAATACCTCGTCAGCAGAAGATCTGAGAACAACTCACCTTTAAATGGCATCCCCAGCTAGAGATGATCATGGGCCTCCTGGATATAGAGGGCCACAGACGCGTTAAGTTTGAACGTTCCTGATTGAATTCAATCCATCTAGAAGAGTGGATACAATTATGTACACCATAGTTCACACGTTTCTTGCTGCCTGATGAAGATAGGAGGGCTGAAAATATTTTTTTTCTTCGATAAAGCTTATCGAAAATTCACGATACTTATGAGTACGGTATTGATTTTTTGAGTTTGAGTGTCATTGGTTTACATTTACAGTATACGTTTGAACTAATGTCGCAAAACTGATTCATACAGGAAAGCCAACATGGATGGATGTACGTTTAACATCTACTGACAAAAAGTATTCAGTTAGGTTCAGCATAATTCTCACCAATCTACCAGCCAAATTAGTCGCTTGGAAAAATATTTAATCGCCAACTGGCGGTTGACTGGCGGATTTTAACTTTTTTAGTTCTCATTTTAGAAATGCACGATTGAAAACTTTTTCTGCAATGCTTGGGTTCCCAATAATAAATATGTGGTCTATCCCCTCCCCAAACCGCAATGTAGGATGACATCAATGAACATGCCTGTATCGTTGTTTACCGGTAAAAGACTCTCATCAGTACGTCCCTGACAGTTTCCGATTCTTAACAGCTTGAGAGTGGGATAGGTAACCTATCTGCCACTGCTGAACCATCATCGGAAGGGCTAAACTGTGGGATAGGTAACCTTTCCGCCTCTGCTGAATCATCATCTGAAGGGCTAAACTGTGGGATAGGTAACCTGTCCGCCTCTGCTGAACCATCATCTGAAGGGCTAAACTGTGGGATTGGTAACCTATCCGCCACTGCTAAACCATCACCTGAAGGGCTAAACTGTGGGATAGGTAACCTATCCGCCACTGCTAAACCATCATCTGAAGCGCTAAACTGTGGGATAGGTAACCTATCCGCCACTGCTAAACCATCATCTGAAGGGCTAAACTGTGGGATACGTAACCTATCTGCCACTGCTGAACCATTATCTAAAGTGCTAAACTGTGGGATAGGCAACCTATCTGCCACTGCTGAACCATCATCTGAACGGATAAACTGTGTGTTTAAAGCACTCGGTTCATTCTTCACAAGGTGTGTTTGCGCATGTCTTGTTAAGTAACGTTTACGTTTGAATGCTTTGCCACACTCTACACATTTAAAAGGTGTCTCTTCACTGTGACCTGGCATGTGCTGTGCTAAACTCAGGCTACACTTAAAGACCTTGTCACATTTTAAACATGCAAACGGTTTCTCTTCCTTATGTACCAACATGTGATTTCTTAAACCCGCTTTAAAACTAAAGGCCTTCCCACATTCCGTACAGTTAAAGGGAGTTTCTCCAGTGTGTATACGCTTATGGTCTGCTAATTTAATTTTCTGCTTAAAGGCCTTTCCACACTCTTCACATTCATACAAATATTCAGAGGGAGGCACCCCCCTATGTACCGTCTGCACGTGATGCCTCAAACTTGTTGGGTGTCTAAAAGACCTCTCACATTCTTCGCAATTAAAGGGAGTTTCCGCACTGTGCGTACGCATGTGACGTTCTAAAAGCGTCCTGAGCTTGAAAAACTTGCCACACTCTTCACATTTAAATGGCCTATCTCCGCTATGAACCAGCTTGTGGGCGCTTAAACTGGCTTTCAGTAAGAAAACCTTGAAGCATTTATCACATTGAAACGTGTTCTCTCCATTGTGAAGCTCCATATGCCTTGCTAATCCATGTTTATATTTATAAGCTTTGCCACACTCTTTACATTCAAATGACGTTTCTTCGCTGTGTACTTGCATGTGCTGTATTAAACTCCACTTGTCTCGACAGGCCTGACCACATTCTTCACATTCAAATGATGTTTCTCTACCATGTAGCAGCATGTGCCGCAATAAATCATGTTTACGTGTAAAGGTCTTGAGACACTCTTCACACTTTATCCCTGTTTCTTCAACCGGCGTATTATCATTGGAGGCCACATCGGCCACATCGGCCACACCGTAGTCTACACTAATTAATGGCATCCATGTTTCTACAACCGGCTTAATGTCATTGTCGCCCACATCGTACTCAGCACTAAATGAGGGCATCCATGTTTCTCCAACCGGCCTATTGTCATTGGAGGCCATACCGTAGTCAGCACTGAGGGCATTCACATCTTTTTTAATTATCCTGGTAGCATCGAAAGGGTCGGCTGGGTCAAGGGTCGAAGCTCCGTCCTCGAACATGAAAAGTCCGCCAAGTACTGGGCTATGACGCCGACCTGAATGGATGTGGGGACTGAAGTCGGTGATTCTAGCGACGAATTCAGATCATTGATTCAGAGCAAAGGTTCAGAGACGACCGACAATCGATTACTCATTCCAGGCTTCCAGGCAATCGTAGCGCTAATGTGCTTCTGCTGAAGAATATACAAGATGAATGCAAGGCCAACTGAGAAAGCAGGTGCGGTCTTCTCGGTTCTTCTCCAGGCCAGTCAGTGTGCTGCTTTTCCGGTTTAGTGACAGACACGCTAGAAGTCGTCCAGTACCGTGTGGACTGAGAACCCAATGCAATTTGTATCTGAACTAAGTGGAAGCGAGAGAAGTCATCAGACGAGCCAGGTTCCCAATTTAATCGTTATGCGTCGTTATTCTTCCTCTGTTTAAAGTTTCCCGCATACATTTTGTTCAGATCCCAATCCCCTTAGGTTCTCATGCCGTACGGTACTTGAGAGGAGCGAGGACACAGCGACTATCTCAGTTGGCCTTGGATGAATGCAACAATAGTCGGAGATAGTTTGTGTGAGTCTTGTTTTTAATTATCATTTTCATAGTTAGTCGTTGCTATATCGCAACTTACTGGCTATTAGGGCCCCCGCGCACTGGGCGGCTAGGTCGTGCGGCCAGTGGTCGTCGCAGCTAAAAAACACGGTGATGTGCTGTGCGGCCACGTCTGTTTTTCATTGATAATTCTCGATCACGTGGTGAAAAATGACCTCAGAGCAAGGATCCCAGTGGCCGTTGCAACTGACTGGCTGTGGCGGCCAAGGGCGCGGTGCTACATATACCGCAGCGACCTGGTTGCTTCGTGCGCGAGGGCTCTTAAACAATATTTCGCCGTTGGCTAATTCTAATTGTCATTTAAAATTTAAAGTATCATCGATTGAAATAAGAAAATAGTGGCGCCATCAAGCGACAGAGATATTGTTAACTTTTACAGTTTTCTCCCTGGTGCACGAGGACATACCAAATTTTGACTAAATAATTAAGGAGGTTTGTTTGTTTCATTAAAAGAAGTGCCATTGTGCCTTCCTTCGATTGGTGCAAGCAAGTACTACATTGTACAAGGTAGCGCTAGATGTTGCCAGATTCTGCCTACTTTCATTCGGCGATAGCGCCACTTTAAAGGTGCCTATTCACCGAATGTCAGGTTGCAGCATCTAGCGCCATCTACTATTATTTAGTTCTTTTTATACAACAAACTAGCCACTTACCTCCTTTAATTATTGAATGTCAAGTTGATGCATCCACATGAACCGGGGAGCAGGCGGTCAAGGTTAACGATACCACTGTCACTGCACAGCGCCATCTATCGGTTCAAATTATAGAAAAACGTGCCTGTGGTATTGTTAGGCTCAACTTTACTGCTTGCTTCCTGGTGCACATGGGCGCACCAACTTTACACTCAGTAATTTAGGAGGTACGTGGCTTGTTTGTTGTGTGAAAAGACATTTATTTTTGTGTTCCTTTGCACTGTTGTAAGTAAGGGGTAGACAGAACTAGATAGTGGCAAATGGTTAAAGATGCTGCAGCTTGTCATTTGGTGGCAACCCCCCTTTAATGAGGCATGTGGCTTGTTTGTTTCAATGTTTCGTTAAACGAAATGACATTGTGCATTCCTCCACTTGATGCAAGCAAATGCTAGATAATACTATACCATGCGCCATGGCTGTTTGATGGGACGTGCATATCACATGACTGGGCTAGTCCAATCAGACGGCCAAACAGCCGTTGTTCTCGTTCGTCATTGGCTAACTCTTGGTAACGTCATGGCAAACAGCCATTGCGCATGGTTTAGACAGCACCAGATGTTGCCAGATGCTGTAGACTTTCACTCGGTGTTAGTGACACTTTAATTGATTCACATACGTATAATCTTTGCTATAAAATTCTCGTATGTTTAATTTTATATTGTTAATAAATATTCCAGGAGTGGTTTTTTGAGTTCAATTAGAGTACTGTATTGAAGTAAATGCCTTTCTAATTTATTTCAAATGTTAGTGATGTACCAGCCCAGCTTTTATTCGTCTTCCCATATTCATTACTTACCCGAGGTAGTATACAATGGTTTTTATCTTCTTGAATGTTTAGAACTGAAGGTGTTGCTGTATTTATTAACGTTGCTATAATACTTACTTGTAATTACTACATAATTCCATAATTTTTTTTTTAATACTACTCTCTTTGCATATTTTACTAGTTTTTTAATTTTCCCCAAAAAAACGATTTTATATTTTTGTTTTGTACTTTGTATCTATAAGCTACATAATCTGCTGTGAAAACATATAATTCTAATCCATATCTCAAATTACCGGCAATCCATGAATCATAAAAAAATTTTCAGCAAGAATTATTCTTCTTAATTTATATAATTTAGGTGAGATTTTTTCTATGTTTTGTAATTACTCTTATTTGCCTCGAAATCCATGAATTGTTTTGAGCAGCGCACTGTCAGCTGACTGACAGGTTTTGCTCAATAATAACACCAAGATCTCGGAGAGGCATGAAACTCCTCAAAACGTTGGGGAGGTTCATGTTTTAAAATGGCTTTATACCAACATTAAACGATGAAACAGAATAGCCAACACTGTCAACAGGTACCCCCAAAGCAAGTGAGCAGCAATTATGAAAAAAAAAAAAAACTCTTGCGACATTGCGAGTCCGGGAAATGAGCCCGGGTCTTTGGCACTCACAATGATGCGTGAATTTTTTCGTCAGAATTGGTGCTCACGTGTGTTCTCCATTTAATACAAATATTTACAGCTAATTACGCTTTTTTTTTTTATAACGGTAGATAAAATGGTGTCTTGTGATTTGGAGTAACAAGAAAAACGAAAGAGTGTTTCGTTTGGATGGAATGTCTCGCCTCTCTCATTCCGGCGTGAAGCCGTTTTTTACGTGAGTTTTTTTACGTGAGTTTTTGCGGTATGGCTTTTTCATAATGCGGCATGACTAAGCTATGTGGAAAGCCAAGTGTTCGTTTTTTTCGCGTAGGGACGTAGAAGGCACGCTGCAGAATGGCAGCCTTGTCGAAGTCACTCTGGGCTGTTGACTGTGTATTGTGCGATGCGGCCGCTTTTTCATAGTCAGCATTACTTTACTTACGATTCATTCTGGGGAGTAAACTTTTTTATACTGCTAATTGTGCCATGCGGCTTTTTCACTATTCTGGAATCATAATTCTGGTGATATTTCGTTTTAATGCGAGTTGCGTAATGTTGCATTCTCACGATGAGGACTTCTTATAGAACATTGAAGAGAAGTTTCAGGCACTTCCGCCTGTTCAGGTTGTCGCTCCCCCTAGTGTGCCATATGCCTTTACTCCTCCTGATGCATGTCCTCCAGAACTAAACGGTTTACCCATACCTGTTGACGACGCCATGGTAAACAATCAAGGGAAGAATGTCCTGCAACGAAAGTCGAGAAAGAAGGTGGGTGAAACTTTCTCGTCCACTATTCCCCAACAGCTACCTCTACCACCCTCCTCTTTGCCCATCTCTACCAACGACCGAAGCTTGCATGAGGGAAGCAGGAGTATCCAGCCAAACTGTGAGGAAGCCACTCTTCGCGCCTCTTCCTCCAGAAATGACGACAGCAGCTTGGAACATACGATTCATCGAGCTGATAACCTACCAGTTGGTATTTTTGAGGCACCCTTGACTCTACCTGTTGATCACCACATTCCTCCTTTAGTCCAGGGTGTTGGTGACGATTCTGTCCGTCGTCACCTCCCACCAGCCCTTGGTACTGTTAATGCTGAGCCAACATCTACCTACTCGACTGAATCTCCAAAACCTGACTACGTTCAACCGTGGATTCGACCTAGTGGAAGAAGTGCGAGGCTCTTCATTGGAAACTGTAATATAAACACTTCGAGCGAAGATATCTATCAATACGTGCGAAGAGTGATTTATGGTGAAACATATGAAGATGCGAGAATTATAGTAAGAAGGCTCAAAAACCCGAACATTAGCAAACCATGGAATGCGTCTTTCCAGCTGGAAATTCCCCAGCACCTGCGTGCTCTCCTGGCCCTCGAGAAACATTGGCCACGTGGTATTAGAGTGAGGTCATTTGCGAAATACTCTTCACATCATTAACATTCAATTTCTCTAACACATTACGTATATCCACTTGGAACTGCAATGGTGTTAAGGGTGTGCTTCCCTTACTCCATGACCTTTGTGAATCGACTGATATCCTCCTTCTTCAGGAGACCTGGTTGCATGACTTCGAAGACCATTGTCTACAGAATGTTCACCCTGACTTCATGTGCAGAGCCTTCAGTGCGATGGATCCTGCTGATCTGGAACGTAGAGGAAGACCCTTTGGTGGGTTGGCCATCCTTTGGCGAAAATGTAGTGCTTTTCACTTTAAGAGTGCTAAGATTGCTGAAAGCAACAGGGTTATGTGGGTTGATCTCGCCATCGATGGAGACGACTGGCGTTTTGTCAATCTCTACGCCCCCACCGATGATAAATCCGTCGTTAGTGAGGATGTTCTTTCGCAGGTTTGGGGCGAAGTTGCGGCTATTAACAGCCTCAGTAGCCAAGAGCAAATTATCATCGGCGGCGATTTCAACACCGACTACAATAGAAAAGGCCCTTTTCTCGAAACCCTGCACACTTACCTCGAGGACCTTGCTCTCCAGTGTTTAGATGACAAGGATGCTCCGGGAGATCGTTCCACGTATGTTAGCTATTTCAACAGCTCTACCTCATGGATCGATCATGTTCTGGGATCGTCTGGTTTATGTGCTAACGTCATTTATTCCAAGGTGTTCGAAGACGTAGTGGGGTCTGACCATTTCCCTCTACAAGTTGTTCTTTCCACCCACTCTACCCATGATAGTGAGCGACCCAAAACTTTCACTAGATATGCCAAAACTCGAATGAACTGGAAACGTAGGGACCTAAACACTCAGACCCTCTACAGACAACTTATCCACTCTTGTCTGTCAGATGCACCCACTCCACCTATCTTCTCATGTACTGATTCTAGTTGTACCGACTCCAATCATCACGCCGAGATTGAAAGTGTGTACAGGTTTGTCACGGAAGTTATGATACAGGCCGAAGTAAATTGCATTAATCCCAACCCCAAGTGCTTTGGAAGACAGATCGTGGGATGGTCTAAATATGTCAAATTGAAATATAGTGAGTTTCGCAATGCTCACCTTAAGTGGGCTGCTGGTGGTAAAATGAAGAATGGTGCACTTAAGGAGGAAAGAGAAAGTAAGCGTAGAATTTTCCGTGGAGCTCTGAGGTGGAGTAAGAAAAATGAAAATGAAATCAAGCTTCTTGACTTTATCAGACTCAATCGCAAACTTACTCCTGCTCTCTTCTGGGGCAAGGTTAATTCGGTTAGGAAAGGAAGGTTGCCTGCCGCCGAAGTGGTTAACAACGCCAAGGGCGACTGTGATATTGCTAAGATGTGGAGCGACAGGCTCGCATGCGAAGAACGCGAACCCTCAGTCCTGCATGAAGCCTGCATCGAATTTGGAAAAAACTTTTTCTCTCCTACTTCATTCCAAATAAGAAGTGCTATTGCTTCTCTTCATAATGGAAAAGCTACTGGCCCGGACGATTTAAAAGCCGAGAATATTAAATACGGAGGAGAAGTTCTGTGGAACTGGATCTCTTCCCTTCTTAAAAGTGCTTTCAGTCACTGTCACACCCTTGAAATTGCCAAAAGTGCCATTATCGTCCCCATTCTCAAAGACAGAAAATTTGATCCAAGTAAGTGCGAAAATTATAGGAATATCTGTATCACCTCGCCGTGGGCAAAAATCACGGACAAACTTATGTTGGACGCTCTTCAGTCCCATACCGGTGCCAACTTTACCCAATTCGCATACAAAAAGAAACACTCTCCGAAGATGGCTGCGAAGGTTCTCCAAACCATTGTTGAAAGAGGCACTCGACGCAACAGCAAAGTCTTTGCTTGCTTTTTGGATATTAGTAAAGCCTTCGATAGTGTCCCCAGGGCTAAGATCTGGGAGTGCCTCCGTAGTCGTGGTGCCAGCGATAACATCATTAAAATCCTTGTGCAGCAATATCAAGAAGAAAAACTTTCTGTTAAGTGGAATGACTGTTTTTCTCCTTACTTCCAACTTGGCAAAGGAGTAAGACAAGGGAGTCCTCTTTCTGCTTTTCTTTTTACTCTCATCATTGACGATGTACTGAGAACTGCCACTGGTGCTCTTGAGACTTGGCAGATTGAAGCCATTAAGATTTGCTTCATAGCTTATGCTGATGACATTGCCTGTGTTAGTCTTAGTAGGAACGGCCTACAAGAGATTGTGTGCAAACTTGTTGAGCTTATCAAACAAGTAAATCTTGAATGTAACCCTGACAAGAGTAAATGCATGGAGTTTAATAATGGGAAAGAGCCTACCTTTCCCAAACGTTGTATCCTGGTTGGTGACAAAGAGGTTCCTTGGGTAAATAGCTGCATTTACCTGGGGATTACTTTTACTCATAACCTAAACTGGGAAAGTGAGTTGAAGAGGGTTAAACTTAACCTTTGTCGGCAAAGCTCTGCTATTGCTTTGCAATTCAAGAAGATGATGACAAAAGAAGACCTCTGGCATGTCACCCAAAGCTGTGCATTACACCTGTACGGCGTTGAGTTTTGTCAACATACTAGTAAAAAGCTTTGGAATGAAACTGCCAGAGCCTATCACAGGTGCATTAAGAGATCTGTGGGATGGAGTCCTTTTTCAAGCAATAACGAAGTAGGCTATGAAGTCAATCAACTTACTTTTGAGCTCCAAGTAGTGTGGAAAGTAGCACAGCTGTGGCAGGAACTTAGAAACACTGACAATTCCCTGTGCATGACGCTTTTTTGTGGTGTCGATGGTTGGAGTACCAACCTAGGGACATACATGAGGAGCATCTTTCTTGAATATGGAAGATGGTGTGATAGTAGAAATAAGAAGTCCCTAAATGAAGAGCTTCATAGACGTATGCAAGCGCATGCCATCCTAAGAGAGCCACCAGTGAACTTCACGTGCTGAAGAAATTGTAAACTGCAAACTGCACTTTTCACTATCTTTATTTTTTCCTAGTGTATTGATAAATATATGTTCCTGTGCATAACTAATGATGCCCACTTAATGTACCAAGTCGTACAATTAAAAGCAATTTGATTTGATTTGATTTGATTTGATTTATTGTGAACCAGCACGAGCTGTACAAATGGTTTACGTTTCAATGGCTTGCTACATTCTCTTAGTTATTCTTCGTAGGCTCTTCATTGTGTGCAATAACGTGCTGTTCTAAAGTCCGTTTACGTGTAAATTCCTTAGAACTTTCTTTACATACAGACTTCCCTGCTTTGTGAATCCGCATGTGCTGCACCAAAGTCTGTCTACGTGCGAAAGCCTTGGCACATTCTTTACATACAAAGGAGTCCTCTGCGCTATGAACCAGCATGTGGTTTATTAAACCCTGTTTACGTTTAAATGCTTTTGCACACTCTTTACATACAAACAAACTCACTTCTCTGTGTACCACCATGTGCTGTGATAAGCTAGCTTTACTTTTAAAGCTTTTGCTACATACTTCACAATTGAAGGGCTTCTCTGCACTATGTATGCGCATGTGCAGGGTTAAATACCATTTAGTGTCAAATTTTTTGTTACACTCTTCACATTTGAAAGGCAAATCTTGACTGTGCACCAGTCTGTGCCGTAATACATCACGGTTCCTTCTAAAGGATTTGCCACACTCGTCACAGTTAAAGTTTCTCTCATCACTGTGTACAAGCTTGTGTTCCCCTAAATTCCATTTTTGCTTAAAGGACTGGCCACATTCATCACATTCAAACAATATCGCGCCACTGTGCCCTAGCATGTGCCGTGATAAATTATCCTTGTGTTTAAAGGCCTTACAACATTGTTCACATTGAAATGGTTTCACTTCACTGTGAACCACCATGTGCCGTTCTAGCTCTCTTTTTCGCGCAAAAGCTTTGTCACATTCACCACACTTAAATGGTGCATCTCCACTGTGTTCCAGCATTACATGTCGCTCCAGTGACTCCTTTACTTTAAAGAATTTGTTACAATCGTCACAGTTAAATGGCTTCTCACCACTGTGTTTACGCTTGTGTGCTGTTAAAAGAGACTGAAATTTAAAGTCTTTGCCACATGTTTCACATTCAAAACGAGTTTCTCCACTATATACCAGCATACCCTGTGTTAATCCAGAGTTCTGTCCGCTAGATTTGCTAAATGTTACACAATCCATCGTTGTATTTTCACTCTTGTCATTACAGGTAAAGACCATACCGTAAACGGCACCATACCCTGATACCAAAAGTCAATAAAGACGTCTTAATTTAGGTTTGATGAAACAGAACTTTTAGTCGGATGCCGGATGCCCACGTCTTGCTCAACGTTTGTCGTCTCTGGTTTGGTTGCGTTTAACGCAAGGCCCGCTGAGATAGTAGCTGAGCTCCACTACGAAGCTTCTATCTCAGCCGGCCTTGGTTTAACGAGAATTGAATGGAGACCTATTGAGTTAATAGTTTAGTTTAATACCGGGAACAGCAAAGCCAAACAGTACCTTCCTAAAGCACCGAACAGAGCGAACAGAACGCACCACTGTTACAGACAGTTTGGCTCCAAACTTGACGTCGCGCGTGCGCAGTGATGTTACGTCAGCCGTACAGTACCTTCCTAAACTACAATACAGCTCAACGAGCTCAGCAGCCTATTGATACGTCATACCTTCACCGCGACCAGACCTAGCTAATGGATTTAACCAGGATTGGCTAATAGATGTGACCAGGCAAGAGCAATGCCAAATTGCGAACCATCTCAGGGAGGTGGTTTGCTGGGTTGGAGGTTTGAGCATGCGCGAGCTAACAGTTTTGACGAAACGGATTCGTCGCTGACGATGTTGACGTCAATCAAGCCGCATCAACACGGATATTAGCAGGGAATGTGCCAAACTGTCACCAATAGTGGTGCGTTTGGTTCGCTCTGTTGTGTCGTTTAGGAAGGTACCGATAGACTTGTAGCCGAAGAGAAAAAGGAAACAGGGTAGAAAGGGGGGGAGGGGGGGAACAAGAGGATCACAAGTAGTGCATATGTTTGTCGAGGGCTGCCTTAAGTGTTGCAGAAGTGTGTGATGCTAGTAATATTGTGTTGTTACAGGAACATTGGCTGACACCAGAAAACCTTGATGCATCGAGCTTTGTGCATGACGATTTTTGTGGGTATGGGGTTTCTGCTGTTGACACGGGCTCGGCAGTTATTAGAGGCCGCCCGTATGGTGGTGTGGCTGTCCTGTGGCGTAGGAGCATCAATGAATTTGTGTCTACCATTAACTTTGGTGACAGCAGGATGGTAGGCCTACGTGTGAATACGGAGGCTGGTGTTTTGTTAATTGTATGTATATATCTACCTTCAAATACGCATGCCAATGAGGAGATTTTCTTGGACTACCTCGGTCGACTAAATGATATCATTGCGAGCGAAATCTTTGACGACATCTTGTTTGTTGGTGACTGGAACGCTCATACTACTTCGAACAGATTCAAATAGCTCCATGATTTTGCTACGGAGACTGGCCTCCACATTAGTGACACTTATCAGCTTGAATCTGAAAGCTACACCTACACCAGTGACATGGATATGTCTGTCACCTCATGGCCTGCCCACTGTCTAAGCAGCACAAATGCTCATAATAGTATAGCCAGGGCCGTAGCTAGGATTTTTTTCTGGGAGGGCAAACCGGCAATT
>JAHWFP010033102.1:55802-71767 GCA_023313725.1 Lithobius niger | reverse complement strand
TCCTCTATGTGGGGATTACTTCAGTGGAGGCCATGAAAGTGGTTCAAGTGTTTTTATTGTCTGTCGTTGTTGTACTTTAGTGTTTTATTGTATATTTTTGTTTTACTTTGTAATGTCAATTATATGGACCCTTGCTGGTCTGAAATAAAGTTAAAGTTAAAGTTAAAGTTAAACTTTTCTGTGGTGGTTGCCAAACACACCTCATCGGGGAGAGCGTTCCATTCATTGATAACACGCACAGAAAAGAAGTTCTTTCTCACTTCGAGGCTTGCATGGGGCCTCTGGATCTTCAGGAAGTTCCCCCGAAGAATTGTAGTAGTAGAGGGCCTATAGAATTCTAAAGAATTGTCGTTGTATTGTCCTCTCATAATTTTGAAGCACTCGATAAGTTGTCCCCTCTCTCTCCTCTGTTCCAGAGTAGGAAGCTTGGCTACCTTAAGTCTACCTTCATATGTGAGCCTGTCTTTCATAAGCAGGTGAGAGGATAACCTCTTGAGCCCCTTCCAACAGGTTGATGTCCTTCTTTAGCCTCGGGTCCTACGCCACACCAGAAAACTCAATAAGAGGTCTGATAAGGGTCTTGTGAATGTGGGAAAACTCATTTGGATTAAGCTTTGGAAGGTGCCGAGAAAGAAACCCAGCCACTCTTTTAGCTCTTGCAGCAGCAGCAGCGCACTGTTGGCTGACAGAAAGGTTATTCTCAATAATAACACCAAGGTCTCGGACACTGTCAAAATGTTGGAGTTTCGTACCATCAAGGAAATAATCTCTATCAATGTTCTTTGGACCAAGATGCATTATTCCACTCTTCTGTGGGTGCAGACGCATACCGTGACTGTCATATTACGACTGAAGACTGTTAATGTCCCCTTGAAATTCAGCACTTTTTTCTAGATCATTCGTCATGGCAGATCCTTTCACATCATCAGCAAACTTCCAGCAGTCATTCTTCACAGCATGATGAGATTCGGCAGTGTACAGGGAGAACAGCTTTGGCCCGAGGACTGAACCCTGCGGTACTCCTGAAGTAACTGGCATCCAGGCAGACTGCATGCCATTGACAACAACCCTTTGCTCTCTGCCATACAGGAATGCTTCGATCCATTTTACCCTCTCTACACTAACTCCACGAGAACAGAGGTTGTCAATAAGAACTCCGTGTTCTGCAGTATCAAATGCTTTTTCAACGTCTGCAAAGAAAACACCCACCACTGCTCACTCGTCGAGAGCCATGGTCCACTTATTCCTTGCTGAAAGAAGATTCGTAGTGCATGATCTGCCTGGGACAAATCCGTGCTGCGTGTTGTCCACAATTCCTAAGTCAATAAGCTCAGCATTGAGAATACCAAGGAAAACCCTCTCACAACATTTGCTTATGCTAGTTAGAAGGCTCACAGGTCTGTAGTTGAGGGCAGACATTCGGCTTCCTTTCTTTTTGTAGATAGGGGTGACATTTGCCCGCTTCCATTCTGTTGGGATCTGGCCGAAACTAAAAGACTTCGAGAAAAGGGCTGCCAGAGGTGCTACCAGTGTGTGTGCACATTCCTTTAGGAGTTTATTAGGAATTCCATCTGGACCACATGCTTTATTAGCGTCAAGGTTTTTTAAAACAACAAGGATTTGTTGTTGCAAAACACTGGTCATGCGTAAGGGTCCTTCTCCTTTCACCTTTTTACCTCCAGGGTGAAAAACTGACAGGAATTGTTTTCCAAATTCGTTTGGTACGTCCTTAACATTTAACACTTTGTTACTCTGAGAATTGAGTAATCTTACAACTGCGAATATATATAAATTATATCGGAAGCCGTGACAAAGTTATCAGACCCAGAAACACAGCAAAAAAATTACCTTACACGCTTTTACCAAAAGCTTTCACAAACCATCCCTACAACCAGGAGTGGCATAACGGAGAGGCCCGTAGAGCCCGACTGAGTATCCATGATAAAATTACCGTGGCTCTGGAGGCTCGCTACATTCGTATTTTATACTTCACACATGGAACTGTGAATTTTACACATTTATCTTGATGTGTATGCAATCTGGCTTGTGGTGCACCTAGCACGCAAACACCTGCTTAGTTGTGTCTACTACATCCTGGTGCTGATTTGTTGTATCTTTATTGATTGGCTTGCTTTGGTGTATCTTGCAGTTACCTGTCCAATCATTGCTTGGTCACATGTACTATAATGTAAGCTTATATAAAGCCTTATAAGCAGGCAATAAATCACATGTTACTCACTCTCAACATGAGTCCAGTTCTTCCTCTCTGGAGCTTGAATAGTTAAGCCTAGTGCAGGCAATGTAATAATGTAAAGTAACATGTACATATATCTATGAACTTCATGGTTGTATATTTGAACTTTACTACTTCACACATACTACATAAACTTCACACAACATTCTATTAACTTCATTGTTATGTCTACGAATTTCATTCTTCTCATGTACAAATCTGAACCTCGTAATAATATCTATGAACTTCACATTTCACACATATAATTGTGAACTTCACACGTAACATCTGTGACATTCATCGTTATATTTATGAATTGATAGTTCGTAAGTAAAGGGTTATATCTATGAGTTTCATACTTCACATATCCAACTGTGAACTTCGCACATGCAGCTGTGGAACTTCATACTTCACACATACAACTATGAGTTAAGAAGTTTGTAGATTCAACTATGAACTTCGATGCTTAAAATGCGAACTTCATAGTTGTAGATGCGAGTTCACCCCCTTCAATGACTAATAGACTAACTAACACACACAGGACTATTTAGTCACATGCTGTTCAACCTGTATATAAACCAATGTTGTCGCAATAATCTGCTCCTTGCTTCTCATGCTTATTATTACCAGTAACGAGTGGGCTCGCTTCATCGACTCCTGCCCGTAGTGATGGTGACCGGAAAAAAAAAAGCCTAGGGAAAAACAGCCGCGGAAAAAAAAGCTGATGGAAAAAAAGCCAATGGAAAAAAAAGCCGATGGAAAAAAAGCCCCGGAAAAAAAAGCTGATGGAAAAAAGATACGCGGAAAAATCTGGTTGAAAATTTACAAAAATACTACCTAAATGCACTTACGTGTGTATTAATCATTCATTAGCTGCATGTTGCTCGATCAAGGTCACCTTTGGAATGGAATCCCGAAGAAAAAGAAGTCACAAGTTTTCTCCCAATTTCCTTAACTGGGGAGGTGGTGGGGGAAAGGGTCGTCCTCAGTTTGGTCGTGTGTCTAAATTATTGACTTTTTTTTTGCGGTGTGGGGGGGGGGGGGGAAAGAGGTTGGCGTGAAAGGGATACTATACAGAAAAAATATTAAAATGGTTGCAGAGAAATATCAAAATAGCTCTAAAAACAAAAAAAAGGTAAAGGAGTTCGGGAATAAAAGTAAGCTATCCGGAATTTTCTTTTAGCTGTCCAAGTTACGGATTTAAGGCAAATTTGTGATTTCCTGATTATCCCCCCCTCCCCTCCTATCCAAATTATGGCGGAAACTCGTCATTTCATTATTTATCCTTTAACGATCGATGGTCACCCGACCAAAGTGAGGACGACCATTTCCCCCACAACCTCCCCAATTAAGGAACTTGGCAAGAAACTTGTGATTTCTTTTCCTTTCGGGATTCCAATGGTGACCTTGATCGAGCAACATGCAGCTAATGAATGATTAATACACACGTTAAGTGCATTTAGGTATTATTTTTGTAAATTTTCAACCAGATTTTTTCGCGCTTTTTTTTTCCATCGGCTTTTTTTTCTGCAGCTTTTTTTTCCATCAGCTGTTTTTTCCATCAGCTTTTTTTTCTGCGGCCTTTTTTTCCGTGGCTTTTTTTTTCCATCAGCTTTTTTTCCGGGGCTTTTTTCGGGGCTTTTTTTCCCATCAGTTTTTTTTTTCAGGCCTTTTTTTCCGCGGTTTTTTTCCGCGGCTATTTTCCCCTAGATTCGTAGTGATTATGCTATACTCAGCCACTAAGGCTTATTCACCACAATGGCGAGTTGAGATGGGATTGATTAGGTTAATGTTTAAAATTCCCTTACCTGTTTTGCTCCAGCTTCACTTTGACGGTAAGCGAAATTTTCTACGGTGTATTTTGCAAATAGAATTAGTTGGCCGTAAGGATGGATTTAAATATTTTTATAACTTTGTGTTGCTGCTCTGTGCAGCTTGGTGCGATTCTGGCAAATCCTAGTTACGGCCGGAATTATTTTTAGTAATTTTGTGTAATTGCTATTTTATTAATATTGTGTGTACGAACATCTTGTTTCTTACAACGTGAGACAATGTTAAAAACGTGGTCAAATTAGGCCTTTGAATATTTGTAATTGCCACACGCACGATTATTGTTGGCTGTCCGAGGTTAAGTCTGGCAACCTTGTTTACTGCATTTTTTGTCGTGTACAAATTCATGCTTGTGCGTGGTTTGAAAACCACTCTTGGTAGTAGGATAGTAAATGTTGTTAGTATTTATTTATATAAATACGTGTATTGTTGAAAATTACTTTTTAGTTGGTTAGTAAACGAGTTAGTTGTTGAACGCAATATATATTATAGTAGGATACGTAGTGAATTTTTGTTTTAATTTAAAAATTATGTACAAGAATACATATCAGCAAACAGAAGGGAGAGCTCTGCCTCAACCTTTTCACAAAAGAAACAACATTTTTTACAACACAATCGACTGTAAGTTATTTCAGTTGATGACAGTACGTGGGTTGAACGAGTTCTTGAAGTAGTCCTTACTGGATTGCCAAATAGCCAGCTTATTCTCATGGTCTTGTCTGCCTAAGTAGTGGGGCTGTTTTAAACCCCGTGAAGGATCAATAATGGTGTTTCCGTGACAGATCTTGTGGAGCAGTTTGAGTTTACTAACCAACTACTCTAGCAACTACGCTGTTTGCTTACATTGTTTGGGGTTCCTGGTAACCACGCACAAGGTTCATAACTGGCATTGGAACACGGCCTACAAGTCGTCTGTTACTGCAAAAGGAATAGGAGATGGTGCAGAGAACGCAGACATGAAATGTGCATTTAGTAAATTACGTTTACCTAACTTGTTTTAAATTAGTCACTACCTGGGGAAACCAAAGAACGTATTTGGGGTGTATGTTCTTTATGTAGGACCAAAAATGCTTTGGGTATGGGGAAATTCCATCACAGAATTCTAAATTTACTCTCTCTGTCACGAATCAGGCATCTAATTTCACCACGCAAGGCATTAATTCCATCTCTTAGACTCGCGGAATTCAAAAGTGAAGCTTTTATGCATAGTCTTTCACCTTTAAGTATGTGAATCGAAGGCTTATCTCTATTGGGGAGAAGTAGCAAGTTGAAATAAATTTCTCTACTATATTTAAACGCTCATTTTAAAAACAAGCCTAGTCCCAGTTTCAGATCCTGTTTGAGAACGCGCTGAGAAAACCAAACATTTAAATACACCAGTAGCGTGTACAGACTAGGGTGGGCCCCTGGCAGTGTTCCAGGTGGGTCCTTGCACGGGGGACATTATTACAGTGCGGCCCTAAAGGGGCGGTCTGGGGGTTGAGAGAATTTTTTGAAAATCCACATTAAAATTATGCAAAATGCTTAACTTTGGACCCAATATAATCAGCAATAGTTATAAAACTTTACTTTTAAGTTTGCTTGCATTTGATGGGTGGACCGGGGCACCCAACGCAGGTGGGCCCCTGGCACTTGCCAGTTTGACTCTATGGTGTACTTGCCACTGAAATACACACCACTGTATATTTGTTACTGCACATTTATGTTTATTAAAAGGCCATGCAACACTGTTCATTCATTCTTCATAGACTCTTCATTGTGAACTAGCATGTGCCGTACTAGAGCCTGTTTACGTTTAAAGGTTGTCCCACATTCTTTACATACGAACTTCCCTTCATTATGAACCTGCATGTGCTGTAACAAAGTCTGCTGCCGTGTGAAGGCCATGGCACATTCTTTACATTCAAACGGTTTCTCTGTACTGTGAACTGGCATGTGATCTATTAAACTCTGTTTACGCCTAAATACCTTGCCACATTCTTTACATACAAAGGAATTCTTTTCTGCTCTGTGTGTATGCAGCACGTGCTGCGCTAAGCTTGGTTTATTTTTAAAGGCTTTGTTACATACTTTACAGTTAAGAGGCTTCTCTGCACTATGTATAGTCATGTGCTGGGTGAAATACCATTTATGGCCAAATGTTTTGTCACACACTTCACATTTGAAAGGCAGATCACTGGTGTGTATAAGCATGTGCTGTATTACATCACGGTTCCTTCTGAAAGCTTTCCCACACTCGTTACAGTTAAAGGGCTTCTCAGAACTATGTACACGCTTGTGCTCTCCTAAATGCCACTTCTGTTTAAAGGTCTTCCCGCATTCATCACATTCAAACAAAATCTCTCCACTGTGCACAAGGAAGTGTCTTGCTAAATTATGCTTGTGTTTAAAGGCCTTCCCACATTCTTCACATTCAAATGGTTTCTCTTCACTGTGAACAACCATATGGATGTCCAGATTATGTTTCGTCGTAAAGCCCTTTACACATTTGTCACATTTAAATGGCACATCTCCGCTGTGTTCTTGCACTATGTGCCGGTTTAAGGCTGACTTAGTTTTATAGGCGCTGTTACATTCAACACACTTATAGGGCTTCTCCGAACTGTGTTTACGCTTGTGCTCTTTTAAATGTGATTTACATTTAAAGGCTTTGCCGCAAGCTTCACATTCAAACGGTGTGTCCATCATAAGTTGTACACGACTACGATCTGTTTTAAATACCAGACCCTTGTCTTAAAAGCCAAACTATGGCAGCATTTTCTGTCCGTTCCCGGTTGTTTACGTGCTTACAGCGCACAAAGGGTCCCCGGTGACAAAGCTATCAGTCCCAAGTTTTATAACTAAGTAATCCGTTGCGTTTCTCTACCTTGCAGTGATGGCATGCCGCTCCAACAGCAGTTCATTGCCCTTACTAGCGACCTCAAATAATTATTCCACGCTACTACCCGACGCTACAATATTGTATAATCATTGGTTTCTTAGATTTGTTTCTTAAAATTGGTTTCCTCTTAAATCTGCAGTTACGTCGGTTACTCGAGGGATAACTCTAGTGATTTTTTAACTGTAATCTTGGAAGTGAAAACCTGCCTCGAGTTACAGAGATGAAAATCCTTGGGGCTACCCTTAATTGCACCCTAAATTATGATCCCAATTAGGAAACATTGCAGGTCTTGTTGCAAAGCAGTTACGCGTGCCTGGAAGGAAGTTCTTGTGGTGCCCATTTTCAAAACTGCATCCAGAAATGATCCCCCAAACCATCGCCCTTGTGCAAGCTCTTGGAACATATTATTGTTAGTCAGATGCTGAAATTTCTCATTGCAAACAACTTGCTCTCTCCTAGGCAATTCGGTTTTAGACCTAAGACATCCACTGAGTTAATATTGGTTAGCCTTATCCATGAAATCAGCCAACACGTTCAAGGAGGTGGACAAGTGGATGTAATTGGGATCGACTTCCAAAAGGCTTTCAATAAAGTGTCTCACCAGCATCTCTTAAACAAACTAAGCCCCTACAGGTCGGAAGGTGTTGTTCCTTGGTTCCGCTCCTTTCTTTCTAGAAGATGCCAACGTGTCCGCATGGATTGAGAACTTTCCAACAGTGTCGTTGTAAAGTCTGGTGTTTCACAGGGATAGTGGCGGGACCGATTCTGTTTATGATTTTTATTAATGATGTTTGATGAACTTGAATCTGATGGTTACTTATTTGCTGACGTCTACTGTGTGGTACGAAAGATCACCAGTACTATGGATTGTGATGCATTTCAACGGGATTTCACCAGAATCAGTGACTGGTGTAAAAGATGGGCCATGCAGGTACAGCCAGCCGAAACTGTCTATGTAAGTTTCACTAGAAGTCAGTCTCTGGTCTCTGCTGACTACACTATCTGTGGCCAGCCACTTACAAGAAGTCATTCAATGAAATGTTTGGGGGTTAGTGTACAAGCTGCCATAAGATGGGACACTTATTTCAACAATATCATTGGCAAGGCTTCCTATCGAATAAGATTTTTTAGATGTATCCTATGGGATTTCACTTGTGACAGGAAGAAGTCTACATCTTGCCATGATTAGATCACTTCTCGATTATGCAGTAGCAGCATGGGACCCATGGTCAAGTGATCACATTCAAAGATTGGAAATGGTTCAGATTCGGGCCGTTAGATTCATTACTAGCAAATACAGAAATGATGTCTGTGTTACAGACTTGATGTGAGATGTGGATTTTTCAACTCTTAGCCAGAGGAGGTGGAAGCACCGCCTTGGACTTTTACATAAAATCAAACATGGTCTCACCTTCATCGATTCTGGAAATTTCTGTCAGGTTAGGTTACCTTTCAAAAAATGACCACTCTCAGAAGATCAAAAGATTTCAGTGTAGCACCAATTACTTCAAGTGTTCTTTTTTATCCAAGAACTGTTGTGGACTGAATTAACTCCCTACCTACTTGCATAGCGGAAGCATCTACGTTGGCTGCTTTCTCTACAAACTGTAGGGGTCTCCGGCAAAAACCTAACTGTAGCCATAATTCGTAGCATTTTTTTTATTTGTATGTTTTTGTTTAATTTAGGGACGTTTTATGTTTATATACACTGAAATGCCCACATGTGGGCACTGTGTAACACCTTTACTTTACTTTACTTTCACTACACCTACCAAACTCACTGCATATAAAACCATGATAACGCGTATGCTGGAATATGCTGCTGCTGTTTGGGATCCCTAACAGCATTTTTACGTTGACAGGTTAGAGGCCGTGCAAAAGAGGGCTGTTAGGTTCACTGAGAACGATTTTATTTCTTTTTCTAGTGTTAATGCAATGGCGGAAAACCTTAGCCTACGTGATCTTTCTGAGCGTTAACTAACATTAGGCTTACTCTTCTTCATAAAATTGTACATGGGAATACCATTCATTGATTCTGAAGATCGGTTGGCCAGGCCATATTTCTGTGATGAAAATGGTCACACTTTTAAACTTCGTGTTTGGCAGTCAACTACTGACTTCTTCAAATACTCCTTCTCCCAAGGACTGTCACCTAGTGGAATAACCTGCCGAAGGAGTGTGCGAATAACTCAAAACTCTCTACCTTTAAATCGTCTCTTGGGAGAGTGGTCTGCTGAAAGCGTTTGCGTTATCTTGTGTGTTTTAACTTGTTTTTTTTTTTTAGCTTGAGATGTACATTTATTACTTTAATTTAATTTAATAATTTAGAACAACACATCCTTGTACACAGTGGAGAAATGTTGTTTGAATGTGGTGAATGTGGTAAAACCTTCAAACAGAAATGGAATTTAGTACAACACAAGCTTGTGCATAGTTCAGAGAATCCCTTCAGTTGTGAAAAATGTGGTAAAGCTTTCAGAAGGAACCGTGATGTACTACAGCATATGCTTGCACACACACCCAACCTGCTATTTAAATGTAAGAGTGAAAACCTTCGGACATAAATGGTATTTAACCCCAGCACATGCCTTTACATAGTGCAGAGACGCCCTTTAACTATAAAGTTTGTAACAAACCCTATAAAAATAAATGAAGCTTAGCACAGCATGTGTTATATACACACACAGTGGGGAATTCGTTTGTATGTAAAGAATGTACCAAGTCATTTAAACGTAAAAGGAAAGGAGTTTACTAGCTCACATGCTGGTTCACAGTACAGCGAAATCGTTCATATGTGACGAATGTGGCTTCGTCTTTACACGTCAACGGGCTGTGGTACGGCACATGCTGGTTCACAAACAGTCGGTGAAGAACAACTTCTAGCACTTGCTTGCACCAAGAGAAGTAAAGCACAACTGCATTTCTTTTAACGAAACAAACAAGCCACGGCTGTTTGTTTTTCACCAAAAATCTCAGTAGAAGTTTGTAGTGATTCTCTCTTTTTGTTGTGAAAACATATTTCTTCTATAAGACTGAAGAATGACTGAAGATTGCAGCATGATCTTTAGACAAACAGAATTATCCACTAACAAAAAAGTGTTCTGTACTGTTATAAATGAAGCTTGAGCAATAATAAAGCCAGACAACTGTAGCATAAGTGCAAGAACTTATATTTTGACAACAGTTCATCCAATATGCGAATTCATCCGTAAGTCTTCATTTTGCTTACATCGATGCAGTGCATTCTAGTAAGTTGAGTTCGTAAAACAACAGTCATACGATACCTTCCTAAACGACCAGAGCGTACCAAACGCACCACTGTTGGTGACAGTTTGGCTCATTCCCTGCTAATATCCGTGTTGATGCGGCTTGATTGGCGTCAACATCGTCAGCGATGAATCTGTTTCGTCAAAACTGTTTTGTTGCGCATGCTCAAACCTCCATCCCAGCAAACCACCTCCCTGAGATGGTTCGCAATTTGGCATTGCTCTCGCCTGGTCACATCTATTAGCCAATCCTGGTCAAATCCATTAGACAGGTCAGGTCGCGGTGAAGGCATGACGTATCAAATACTCTGCTGAGCTTGTTGAGCTGTATTGTAGTTTAGGAAGGTACTGAATGGCTGACGCAACATCACTGCGCACGCGCGACGTCAAGTTTGAAGCCAAACTGTCTGTAACAGTGGTGCGTTCTGTTCGCTCTGTTCGGTGCTTTAGGAAGGTACTAATAGTCTATTGCTTGTCATTATGCCTTATAAAAACAGTTTGTTTATTTATATGCATTTTAAGATTTTACTCTATTCGTAATACCAGATGGCAGTGCATAACACATTGTGGCTAGTGGCAGATTTACAGGAAGGCAAACAACGCAGTTACATAGGGCAGCAAAGATAAAGGGAACAAAATTATCTAGAAATAAAATAAAAAGTTTCAGGAAAAATATTTTTTGTGTATTTCTGTATAATTTTTTTCCCTTTTTCTTTGATCCAAACTTACAACTGGGTATTTTGTGTGGGCTCACACCAGAATCCAGAAACTGTCCCAAAATGAGCTAAAATGTGCAAGCTTCCTGGCCATGGACACTGCTGGGGGAGCTAACAGTGCTCCCCCAGAATCCATAGCTGAAAGCAGAAGAGTGGCAAATTTCGGAAAATTTCTTACTACCTAGGGGCGGCAAATATATAAATCCGCCAGTAATTGAGGCAAGGCTTCATACGAAGTTCTGGTAATTCAGTTTCAATTAACACTTTTTGCATAACTATGACCAATCTCTGCTTTGTATAAAGCTCTTTTGTCAATAACCAATTTAAGACAGTTAAAAACAGTCCAACTTACTTTCTAAGGTGAATGCCGTGGCATGGCAGGATTTCCAAGTAGGCCAATTATGCCTGGGCCTTTAGCAGCTATTTTTTTTTTTTACGGATGACGTGAAGGCCCAAATATAATCGGGGAATATACTTTGAGCTAGTGACAGGGAGCCATCCGTTTTAGAAATTCTCAATAGCCGCAAGGTACAACATTGTTTGCCTTTAAGTTGCAGGCCAATCGCTTTGACTGTTATCCCACGCAAGGTCATGGTATTAATCGTGAAATCGGTTTTACTGAAATATTTGCTAGACAGTCTGATCAGTGAGGACCAATTCGTTTTTTTTTCCGTGCAGATCTTCTATTTGCCAACTGCTTGCATGCATTGACTTATGGGCCAGTGCTTGGACACGGGCGTATCGACAGATATTATTTATTTATTTAGTTTGATTTTTGCATGCTATTTGAATCAGTGGCCCGTACAAAATTGATTTACAAACTGTATCAGTTGGGAGTATCTGATGATCTGTTCTAGCGGATTTCGGCGTTTCTGGGGAGGTAAATCACAGCGACTGCTAGTCGGTGACTACTCATCTACCCCATCTCAGATAATTATCCCCCCCCCCTTCCCAACAATACACTCCACCTTTACCCAAAACAATTAATTAAACTGCTAAGTGATATCAATCCATTTGCGGACAAACCTCCGTAGGCCATAGGCCATGAGCTGATATCGTTCAAGTTCGTTTACCAACTCAAAGAATATCGTGAATTTTTGCAGGCAGACAGATAATGATGAGAAAATCACACATTATCATTGTTCATCAAGCAAAAGTTGCACATTATTTTGTAATAACGCTTTAAAAACGTCTAATTGTTGAGGAGTGCAAATTTTTCCATAGATGGTGTTGCACAAAATTTAACATTTATAACAGTACAAAAGAAATATGATTAGCACTTGTAATGAACCCTAATTATGTGCTAATCACATTTTTTTTTGTTTCTTCCAACACGGGTATAAACACGAATGTATTATAAAACATTGCCATTAGAACAGATGCCATTAGAAAATTTACTTGCTTGGTTGCTGGTAGTTCTTTAGCTTTAAAATAGTAACTAATTCGGTTGGAGTATTTCTCCCATGTATCGGACCCACAATCGAATTCCGAAAATAAACCAGCGGTTTTAGACGAACCCATGTTGACGTTGTCTTCACTATTACTAGATTCAAAATTTAAATTTAAATTAGAACTAGTTTCATTAACGCTTGCGTTCACTACTGAATTATTTTCAGTTTCACTTTCACTGCTAATTTTAGCAGTTACAGGTGGTTTGCTGTCTTTGGCATAAGGCTTACAAAATTAAATTAAATTTAATTAAATTTAATTACAATCCTGTTTAACATGCAAGGATTAAACTGGAGCACTCAAGACTACCGGTCACTTATTAAAACACAGAAATAAATCAAGCTTGACTGTAGCCAACCTAGTTGTATAAATTAACTGCCTACAGGTTAAATTTAAAGGGACTTGGCTTTGAAAAAATGTTTTACATTCACCATATTACAACGTTTTACAAAACAACACTTCTGGCCTAAGCCTCAGCACAGAGCAGATTTCACTAAGTTTGAGCATAAACCTACGGTGTTAAATTTTACACCGGCACACACCAGCCCGAATATGGACAATGGCACAATCGAATTTACAAGGATTAATTTAGCAGAGCATTTTTCGAACCTTCAGGTTTATAGTATTCCCTGTGCGGACACACCAGTGCGTCGCTCTAGAACACTGCCAAGGTAAAATTAACCATAATAAATCCAATTGCCCACTTCGGTTCTAGTTGTTAAGGTATTAAATTTAACTATTATCATTTTCGTACCACACAACACTACCACGAAAAAATAACACTGTTTGAAAAAGTTTAAACTCTGATAGGAATTCAGAGCAATAATTTTCATTGCCAAAATGAAAAAAATTTGCAACTTACCACAAATATGGAGCAAAGATGTGGTTGAAGACCTATCAGTTTAAGCTTAAGTTTTAAGATTACCAAAGGTACCAGACTCGTCACCAACTGTGATGTCCTTGGCATGGAAACACCTAAGCCCAGCGTGGGCACCAATGGTAATAGCTAACACGGACTACCAGAGTGTAGGCTACAGCTGATAAGACAGCTGGCTTCCTGTTTACTCCTCCTTAAATATTGTTACAACAGGAAGTCATGTGATACCATAAATACTATATACATTAAATGGGTCAGCCTATTAGGTAATTAAAGGGTTATCTAGGTAAGGTTAACGTATTGACATGAAATTGAAGGCGGCCATTGTGGAGCTCACAAGTGACGACTCCACAAAAATTATAATTTAAATAAAACAATTTAGTCAAAAAAAAACATCGACCAGCCACTCATTGAAACCCAAGACAGTGGTGAGCACTACCACGCCACGTCACATCACGCGGCCTGCCAAATATCACATGCCACGTGGGCCACAGCTGATCAGGTTGCTCCCACGGCGTGAAGCACTAATAAGCAGTACAAAGTGTCGTTTCAAAATATGAAATGGATATAATACTCAGTCAACGAATAACCAAGTAGTTGAAACTATTTAAAAAGTACTCTTGAGCTTGTGATTTTTTTTTATCTGTGTTGACTGCACTAATACTTGTTGTAGCATTATGACACCGGTTGTAGCAGACCTGTTCAGGCCCTGTTTGGAACCTTACTTTGGTCTTACGTATATCAGGTTTGCACAATTCTTTAAATTTTGGAACTGTCATTCAAAATGGCGTTCAAGTTTCAAAAATAACTATCGCTTTCCATTTTACAATATAATGTGGGCTAAATTATTAAAAATATTCAGATACAACTAATTTTTAATGCTGAAAGTGATGGTGACTTCAAAAAAAAATTTTCCCATTAAATATGGCCCCCCTTTTTTGCTCTTTTTTTCAGAATAGCGGCCGATTTCTGTTTTAATGTTGACTAAATAGTAAAGTGTGACATTACTAATTTTTAGTTCTGAAAACAATGGTAAACTTAAAAAAATGTCTGTTTGAAAATGGCTCTTATTTTCCGTTTTTTTTTCAAACTGTGGTGTGATTTTTCAAGTTTTAAATTCCAGCCTGCTTATTACCATGTGACATCATTACACGCTAAACTGGCCCCCACGAAATTAGTGGATGAATCGTAATTAGCATATTTTGCTGCCTTTGGTGGGCTACCGTAGTAGCAGCCAAAGTTGGAAAATGTCGTCCAAAACTGTTTTAGCCTATAACTGCTGAACCATTTATCTGACTGAAAACAAACTGGTTGTATATATTACTATGATCAGAATAAAATTTCTCTCAATAAAGGTCCTATTAATTGTTTGCGAAAAATGAACCCTTCTGGTCCGTGGCTTAGTTCCTATTACGTCATTTCTAGCGTAGACGTTTGTTATAATGCCTGACCGTACACATCTACAGTGGAAGACCTAATTAAGATAAATGTATGTAATTGGTCTTAGATGACAGGTGGTCGTTTTTATTTTCCTGCAAGAGTAATGAAAACTATTTATCTTAATTAGAAGCTGAACTGCAGCTGTTTCTGTATGCTGCAGCACAGTGCTTTCAGCATCTTTTCACCACAAGTTATATCTTTAAACTGCTGCAATGGAAGTTCTAATTAAAATAAATAGGTTTAATCAATATCAGATGAAAGGTGGTAATGTGTATTTTCTAACAAGAGTAATAAAAGAATTTATAATTAGGAGTTAAGCTATACCTGTTTATGCTGTAGCACCATGCTTTCTGCACCTTTTTCACCACAAGTTACATCTGTAAACTGCTGCGGTGCTATTTCGAATTAAGGTAAATGGGTGTATTTTACCATTGATGAAAACTATACGTCTGCTTCCATCTAAGACTAAAAAAAGATCCATTTATCTTTATGAGAAGTGCCAACGCAAGGCTTAAAGATGTACTGTAAAGATGAACCTGTACTAGTAATGTATGCTTTTTTTTCGAATTATTCTTTTCATCTTTTAACAGTTTTAAATGATCATGTGAACAGCCGTCATCTTCACCTCAAATGCCAAGGGGGAGATATGTGTGGTGTTGAACATTCTGATTGGCTGACAGACAACTCGTGCAGCTATCAGACAGCAGTGAATGATGTTTTTAGAAAGAAGTCGGGCGTGAAACGGAGGCACAGCAAAGTGCTCACAGGCTATGTGTCGGACGTCGGACAAACAACAGTGTAGTGTAGAATGGCTTTTTCTGCCAGCATAAAAAATTCTGTTACCGTATTGAGCAGCCCACCTCAATTAGGAAACGATTCAGCTGCAGCTTATTCAGTACATTCGAAAACTGCGAACAGATCTTGGCAAACTCAACAAAGCATTCCAAAAATAGACTGTTGTGTGGAAGTGACATCACACTTTCAATGTGACTGATGGGTCTGTGGAGTTCACAGCTAGCTCCATAAACAACTAACTAACTTCACTTTTCCCAACAATAACCATCTAGCCTAAAATATTGCAAGTGTGACTTCAAATGTTGAGCCAACAGTATCCATGCCAAACAGTACTATTTTCTCCGTCCTGTCCATCGTTCAAAGCGTCAAATACAGCCTGCGGGTACAATGCAGAACCTCCACAGCATGTTCGATTCGTTTCCTCGAAAGACCGCAAGAACCATTTTTATGTCTGACGGACAACTCCACTCATCCATCA
>JAHWFP010033102.1:3565-39958 GCA_023313725.1 Lithobius niger | reverse complement strand
GGGGGGGGGAGGGTGCTAGGGCAAGTGTGTGGCGGGCAATGCGCGCTACCGAAGTGAATTGTTTCAAAGGATTAAATTAAACATGGGATTACTTGCTTACTGAATGCTGGATTTCTCAGTGATAGGGTTTTTTTTTAGCCTTCAGTCAAACACGCGCCAGCGACTTTTCCGGGGCTGCACCAAAGGGAGAATGTCACGGGGCAACGTTTTCAGGGAGGGGGAGGTGGGCAAGCGTGTTCGGGGGACATGTATGCGAATCCGGGAGGGGGCAGGAGTGTGGGGATTGGGGGTTAAAGTAATTGTGGGGGAGAGGGCATATGTGGGAGCCATTCACATGTTCGGTCTTCAGTTTGATAATGTAAAACCAAAGACCAAACAACTGGAGGGAGGCGCGGGGGTGGGGGGTGGGTAGCATGCGCACGGGCACAAATAGTTGAAAAATAAAGCACAATGAAAGTACAACGTTGTTTTTTGCTACCCTAACCATTGTTGCACTAAACAAATTGTCTCGTATCTGCTCTATTGTTTCCAACCCGAGACGGCATCACAAAACACTTCGCAAGTCTTACCTTTTCGCTGATTCACCAACCCAATTAAGACTGCAAAATGTCGTCGTTGAAGTCCTGGAAACCCATGCCCGTTTATGGAACAACGACTGATAACTTGGTATTTCAGTTGCACTACAAAGTGACAGTGTTTATGTTTATTAGTTGTGGCTTAATATCAGCCTACATGCATTTACTCAAAAATCCTATCAGCTGCTCGACTGACAACGATCACACGGATCGCCTTGTTCTGAACGATTATTGCTGGTTGTACGGCGACTCGGAAGCACTGCACGTCGATAGCAAGACCAGAACATCGCGATTTGAAACCGACTTCAAGACCTACCGGTACTTGTTTTGCCACCTGATTTTTCACTCTATCATCTTCTATTTGCCCCACACCATCTGGACGATATGGGAAGACGGCAATATCAAACGAATATCCACGGAGCTGAACAATCTTGGACCGGGTGACTCCATAGTGAAAGAGAGAACTCTGAGCTTGATGGTGTACTATATGTCTAGGAAGGTGGTAGGACGTAACTGTTCATACATAATCTGCTTTGGCTGCTGTGAAGTCCTCAATTTTTTAGCAGTTGTCATGCACGTGTTGTACTTTACGCGATTTGTGAGTGGTAGTTTTGATTTGGAGAATTTCTGGCTACCGGCAGTGAACATCGAGACAGAAAAGAACGAATATTTGAGGGATGACATGGCCATGACCACACTTCCCCGCGTTACCAAATGTTACTTGTCGAGCCACAATATCATTTCTCCAGTACCAAAGACTGCCATGTGCGTCCTGCCTTACAACCACATCAACGAAAAGCTGGTATTCTTCATAATTGTTTGGTTGATGGGTTTGGCAGTTGTTAATATATGTACCATCTTTTACCGACTGCTGGTTATTGCCTCGCGGTGTGTCCGAGCTCGGCTGTTAATGAAGAAGTGCCGGTACGTACCAGAGCTCAACATCAGAACGGTGGTACGGAATGGTACTTTTGGGGACTGGTTTCTGGTTTATATGCTGAGCAAGAACACAGCCATGCCGATTTTCAAGGATTTTATGGGCGCATTAGCGGATGAACTACAGCGAGTTCGTTCAGATACATCTACTTGACAAGTTAGTCATGAGACAAATCCAATCTTAAGGAGCATTCACAAATTACGTGACGCCTGAAAGGAGGAGGGGGTCGAGAAAATGTGTTGCCATCTGTGGGGGAGAGGGAGATGCAATACACTAATTTTCGCAGTGTTATTTTTCTTAAACCATTTCTCTAATTTAACTTCTACTTATGACTTAACATTTTTTCTCTCATTAAAACACTCCTAGGTACTATGGGTGTTAAGTACATTTTATAAAAACGAATTTATCCAAAAAACTATACAATTGGTGGGGGAGGGAATTAGTTTAAATTGGTAGAAAAAATTGTTAAGTGATTTGTGAACGCTCCCTTAGAGCACTTTCCTAAATTAACCAGAAAAATCATGGTCCGATTACGCCAATGTTTTAAAGATGACGTCATGCTTATGTCTTTTCAGAATGGGCTGGGTGCTTGAGCGTATGTTCGTCTTCATGCTTGCATTGTCAAGGGCGTTACTAAGCGGTGCTTGAGCGTATGTTTACCCTCTTGCTTGCATTGTCAAGAGCGTTACTAAGCCGTGCTTGAGCGTCTGTACACCCTCATGCTTGCATTATAAAGGGTGTTAGTAAGCATTTGTAAGTCAAATGGCGGCAGTTAAATGCGGTACGTTTATTTTTTATATTCGCGTGACTATTATATTAATTTAATATCTTTAAAAATAAAATTAAATTTATAAATTCAATAAAATTAAATTTATAAATTTAATAATTAAATAATCAAATAATTTAATAATTGATGAGAAAACGGTACAAAATGATGACTTTTCAGTTCATCTCAAGAAGCGGGAGCACGGTAGCCGCGAGCTGTGGGGTGTACGATTTGATATAGGCGTCTTGGTTCCGGCTGTACATCTCTCGTTTCTTACAGACCTGGGTTCGATCCTGGTGAAGGGCAGTGTATATGTATGGGGTTTTTCTCCGGTTGTTTCCCCGCTCGTTGCACGAGGGTTTTCTCCGGGTACTCTGGTTTCCTCCCTCATGTAGTAGAAAACAACCGAAATGATGTTGGTAACGTCCACTTAACATCTGCTGCTTGGGCCTACTGGGCGACACCTATTAAATTTATTTTAATTGCTGTGGCCAATTTTCAATGAACTTTCTGAAATGATGAAAAAAACGGCAACGTTCATCTTCTTCAGGCTACTTTTCTACGTGTCGGGAAAACTTTGTTTACATGTTGTTGCCACAAGAACTGAACTGAGTGCTACGATTTTCACAAAAAGCGGTATTTTGTACCGTTTTTTCATCATGTCAAGCATATGTCGAAGTAAAAATCAACATCGAATTTAATAATTACTGTACTATAGGGAGACACCTCTGAATGATGACAATCTGCATTTGTTAATTATGTTTATTTGATAATCAGTGAAGAATAAATACAGGTCGACCATCTGGTCACTGCAGGCCACTGCTGAGTTCGATACTTCAGCAATGACGCCCTACTGATGGTCTGGAAAATTCATAGTTGGAAAATTCATGGGTGGAAAATTCATGGCTTAATAAGAACGACTTTGATCAGCTGAGCGGTGAAAATGCCGATTTCTTGTGTGAGTTTAGAAAAGTGCTCGTAGTCTTCAACCATGCAAAGGGGAATTTGCTTTAATAATTTTTGTGTTGATGTTTATATAAATGTTTATGTTTAATGTATATAAACATTAATGTACCTTAATGTCAGTTAAACTGAATTTTCGTATTAGCATTAAAATAATTGCAAAAAAAAATTGGTAAAGTTCCAAACAATTCTTTTCAATGGGAAATTTTCCCCTAATGTGCAGATTCAAGCTTTTTCCTTAGTTAAACAGTATTTTAAACAGTATTTCCGTCTGAACAATACTGCTTTTGCTGATGGCTTAGGTAAAGTTTCACGGGTCTTGACGTATTACCATTCGACCTGGGTTTTTTTTCGAAGTCTGTCAAAGATGCTAATCCCAGAATGTATACTTAATTTTTTTAAGCTATTTGTCAAAGACCAATACATCATCAAAGTCTAAGGAGTACTTTATGGAGATGTCATTTTCTGATTTAAGTATAGGGTAGTGACACGACGTAGTATTATTGTGTATAACTCTATGGTGGAGCCAGTAACTGGGTTAGCTGCAAGGAGCACTGGAGGGAAAAAGGAAGATCGTCTTATTGAAGCCAGTGCCATTAGACTGGATTTCTTAAGCCTATAACGTGTAAAGTTGCCATCTCTTGCTTGCTGACTGGACCGTAATTACCTAATGACTGTAATTAGGGCTAATTATGTTGTTCTACTCGAACGAAGAAGGAAACAGTTATCAACTTTGGAATGCCGGGGTTTTCGCTACATTTCCACGTGAGAGACACGTCCGTTCCTTTTACGGAAAGTGTTTCCATATTTTGTAGCGAGAACTAGCCCTTATATTGAAGATGGTTTTATATTGAAGATTGTTGGTTGCTTAGGTAATTAAGTAATTTACAATGGAGTTGCTTAGTGATAAAACTGTGGTTGATTTGAAAGCTGTGTGCGAGGAATTAGGGTTGCATGCACCTAAGAAAAAAAGTGAAATTCTGGCTATGTTTAAAGGTGGGTTGGAGGGAGAAACTTTGTTGGCTGATGATCTCGCAGAAGCAGTTAAAACTGTAGAGGAGGCTAAAAGGGTAATAAATGAAGAAAAAGAGAGGGAATTACAAGAAAAAGAAAGGGAAAGGCAGGAAAGGCAAGAAGAAAAAGAATTAGAGAGGGAAAGGATAAGTGTAAGAAAAGCAGAATTAAGAAGGGAGGAGGCTTTAAGAGAGAGGCAGGACGAATTAGCAAGGGAAAAATTAGCAAGGGAAAAAGAATTAAAGGAAAGGGATGTAGAATTTGAGAGGGAGAAATTGGCTAGGCTAGACGAAATTGAAAGAGAAAAATTAGCTATAGAAAGAGAAAGAGTGGATCGTCAGGCAGAGCTAGAACGAGAGAGGTGGGAACGGGAAGATAGATTAACGAGGGAGAAACAGGAGCATGAGCTGCGTATAAATGAAAGTGCTAGGCAGCATAATGATGAAATGCAGGCAAGAGAGTTGTCCTTTAAGCAAGAACAATTAAAGGTAAAAACAGAGTCTGTGCAACAAGAAAAACGTTATGACATGTCGAAGTTGTGCCAACCCTTCAGGGAGAAGGAAGACAACATATTAGTTTTCTTGTCTGGTTTTACTAGAATTTGTGATAGGATGGGCTTTAACAAAGAAGAGTGGCCTTTCCGATTGTTATCTTTGTTAACAGGGAAAGCGCGGGAAACGCTCATGCGTCTTTCTGATGATGACTTTGCAAAGTTTGATCTGTGTGTGAAAGCTCTTAAAGTAAGATTTAATGTTACAGAGCAGTGTTTACATAACCAGTTTAGATCAGCAAAAAAAACTGATAAACAAACGTACTTAGATTTTGCTCACACTTTGACAACACTGGGTACTGAATGGGTTAAGGAACTTGATTGTGGGGATTCTTTCCAAAAATTGTTCCAGCAGGTATTAATAGAGGACTTTTTGAATAAGGTACCAAGTCCGATAAGAGTATGGCTTATTGATAAGGGTAAACAAGAGTCTGTTTTGAACTTAGCTTCGCTTGCAGACGATTACTGCGCTAATCGCCAAGAAGCAGTTCTAAGACAGGGGAGTGGTTCTGACAATGGAAAAGGCGGACCACAGGGCGGAAATAATTACCGTGGAGGAGGTAACAATGGTAATGGTTATGGCAGGTATCGGAATGGTAATGGTTATCAAGGTAGTCAAGGTAACAGAAACAATGGAGGCAACCAAGGGAATGGTACTAGTAACTATGGGAACAGTAACAATGGTAATGGTAACAATAGCAATAGTACTAGAAATGGTTCAGGTAATAATGGTACAAGCAATGGTACTACAGCTTCGGTTTACAATGCGCAAGCAAGGCCGCAAGCTAACGACATTACTCAGTCTAGTAGGAGAGTGCCTTTAAGGGCGGACGAGCCACGTAAGTGCTACATTTGTAGCTCGAGCTCGCATTTGAAAAGGGATTGTCCCAACAATGGTACCAAAGCCTCGGTGGGAAATGTATGTACTCAATTGCCTAGTGTACACAGTGGAAAGGAGGTTAGCTCTTTTAAAGGTAAAAGTGGTACACACTCGGTGGAAAGCCAGTTATGTAAGAAATGCACAATTAATGGAAAGCCTGGTAGTTATTTGCTGGATACAGGTGCATTTATGGATGTGGTTTCAAGTAAAATAGTAGAGCCTAGTTCGTTCACAGGGAAACGAGTTGTTTTATCGTCAGTTGTGAGTCAAAACGTGACAGACTTTCCTGTGGCAAAGGTAAAATTGGCAACAGAAGATGGCTACATTATGCTGGAATGCGGCGTGTCGCCATTTTTTAAGGACGAAGCGTACGACTTTCTGCTTAGCCAAAAGTCTTACGAAAAGCTACAGAAAATTGAAACAAAGGTAAACAACACACGGAATGCGATAGCTAGGTCGAAAACAGGTATCAATGGAAAGAAAAGTAACGAAAAGCAGGCTGTAGATCAATTTATTGATAGTGATGTATTGGATGATCTTTTTAAAGTTGAAGATGAGGAAAAGGAGGAAAGTGTTCGAAATGTTGCAAGTGAAAATATGGTAATTGCTGAAAGCAGTGAAATTGGTGTCAAGGTCGAAGATAATGGGCTTGCACAAAATGATACAGTTGTCCAGTCACAACACGTTTTAGTCAATAAACAAGCTAGTGTTGTGGCAGACTCGGTAAAGAGTACGGAAATTAGTGAAACGGTTGCAGGGAAAGAAAATGTAGGTTTATTGACAGCAGGAATTCAAAACTTGTTAGCTGTTAAAGCTGAAGTTTTACAGCAAGGGCAGGTGCTTGATCCTGGGTTGGAGGGATGTCGAGTGGCAGCTGACATTGAAGGTACATCTTTTTTTTGGAAGGATGATGACTTAAGTAAGAAATGGTCGGCAGCAAATGGCACCAAAATGTGTGACCAGGTAGTGGTACCAAAAATGCTTACGGAGCGACTGGTAAGGATGGCACATGTTAATGCCTATTTTGGGCACATGGCCACGGAAACGAACATTGTCAGGTTGCAAGAAGTATTGCATGGGCCAAGAATGTGTGCACGATGTAAAAATTGGATAGAGTGGTGTGAAATCTGTAAGAAATATAGAAAAGGTGTGCGGAAGGGAGAGGACGAAATGGATTTGGTTCCGGTTGTGGCAGAGCCTTTTATTAAGGTGGAAGTGGATTTCGTAAAGCCTTTCAAAGTGACGTCGGACGGAAAGCATGTTTTAAAGGTTTGTGATAGGGCGACTAGGTATCCTGAAGCAGTGGCTGTTAGGGAGGCTAACTCGCACACGGTAAGAAATGAAAGCTTAGCGATTTCTTCAAGGGTTGGGTTCTCTGTGGAACTCCAATCGATTCTTGGAAAACCGTTTGTTTCTGAACGGGCGGCTTGTTTCTTGAAAGAGTGTGAAATCGGCCTTGTAAATAGTAAGCCTTATCATTCGCAGTCTGTAGAAAGGGTGCACAGGACGAAGGTAGACTGTAGCAGGGCTTTGCATTTGGACTATCCGGACAAGGGGAATGATGTTTTAGCACCAGCTAAGTTTGCAAGTAAGTCTACTTCTTGTGAGGCGGCAAACTTCACTCCTGCGGAGTTAGTTCACGGAAGTAAGGTGAGGTTAAAGAGGGAAATCGCAGATGGAAAGAAGGAAAGATGGAAAGATGAGTTTGCACAAGTTACTACTAGTAATGAGGTTGGAGTCAATGTCATGGTAGTGGAAGGACAGAATGGAGTGAAAGGTAAAGAGTTATACAGGCGATCTCAGGTGTGGGATTCAGGAGGGAAACCTGGGAATGTCATGAGCAGACAAGTGAACGAGGAAGCTATTAGTGGCCCTTTGTCTGCAAAGGTAAAGCAAAAGTGTAGGTGCCTAGTTGTGGTGAAAGTGGAAGCAAAATCTGCTTTACTGGTTATAAACACGAAGAAAAGAGTCAAGTCTAGGTTAGGATTGACTGGTGATGGCTTGCACATGTTAAATAACTATGCAAAGTTAGTATTGCCTTTAGCTGTCAGTGTGAACAAAGGGGCACCAGACAAAGTGGGAGGGGGCAGTAGTTGTGGGAAAGCTTTTCACAAGCTGCAGTGTGTGCTTGCTTCTCCCAAAGTGTTGTTGAATTCTGTGTCTGACGAAGTTTTCTTGTTGTTGTTAACATGTAAGGTTTACAGTGTTATTGTTAGCATTGTTTGGATAGGTGTTGCATGTTTACTTTTTTGCTGGGGAAAGGGGAACAAACGCCCTAATGCTGAGTGTAGGGGGGTTTGCCATGGCAAAAATGTGTTTTCTCCAGTGGTGAACAGTACTTTTGAGTTGGATCCAGGGAGGTGGATTGGTGTGTGTGGTATTTTGTGGTATGGTGTGTTTAGGGTGGCAAGAGAAGTGATGGAGCGAAAAGAAAGTTTTTTTGATGGCTTTCTTGTGGTGTGTTGTAAGCATAAGTGGATGGATTGCTCGTTAAAGAGAGAGTTTCCTGAGTGCTGCAGAGTGTAAAATTGGTGTGTCGTATTTGGTGTGTCAGTGGGGCCGTTTGGTATCGAGATGGTCCTGTTGCCGTGTTGTGGATGTGGAGTGGTGTTGTGGAGTGCAGTGGTGTGTGGCAATGTGCAGAAGAGTGCAGCGGTGTGCAGCAGTGTGCAGAGGTGGCAGTGTGCGGAATGTGTTGTGCAGTGTTGGTGTGTTGTGCAGTGCAGCCAAAGTGCGGTGATGTGTTTGTGCTCAGAGGGTTGGAGATTGTTCTTTGCCTTCTGTACAGCGTTCCTGGTGATATGCATCACTAGTGGCCTGCACTTACCGTGATTTGTTGTGGACGAATCACAGCGTTGGGTTGGAGGTGTAAAGTTGCCATCTCTTGCTTGCTGACTGGACCGTAATTACCTAATGACTGTAATTAGGGCTAATTATGTTGTTCTACTCGAACGAAGAAGGAAACAGTTATCAACTTTGGAATGCCGGGGTTTTCGCTACATTTCCACGTGAGAGACACGTCCGTTCCTTTTACGGAAAGTGTTTCCATATTTTGTAGCGAGAACTAGCCCTTATATTGAAGATGGTTTGGCGCGAAGGGAGGTCTTTCCCAACAAGAACGCAACAAGGACAGAACTCTATGCACGAACTGTCTTGTTGGACAATTTCTCGATTCATGTGCGGATTGTTAAATGTTTATTTTTGTAAATTGCGTTATGTCAAAGGAAGAAGTAAAGAAGTTTGAATTTAACAAGTCTGCAGTGAACCCTTGAAATTACAAACGCATGATTTTTGTTGTTGGAGAAAACAACGTTCTTTTAAGCCTAAGAAAGCCGCTCTCAAAGCACTGTCTTCACTAGAAGTGCCGTTTTTTCCGTTACTTTTTAATCTAGTGCACCTTGTAGCTTTTATCTCCAAATGGTATTTCGTAGCCAGTATGACGTCACATGACGCTGCTCTATACTAGTGACAAACTTTCAGCTTATTTTTTTTATTAAAGAATTCAGTGTGCCACAATGGATTAAAAAAAAATAGAGACTGCTGTATTTTTTTTGATAACAGGCTGCGGTCTGGGGCGTATGCAATTTTTGGGATTTATCTGCCTCAATTGTGAAGTTTTTGTTATGGTGAATGTGCCTCTGCTATTCATGGTAAAATTGGTATTTCTGTTTAGTGTCGTTGGTTTCTGCTGTTCTGTCGTCTTGTGGTGTTAGGTGAGGCAAGTTGTTTTGGCTCTAGTTTCACAAGGCAGGGGAACGAGGTTAATGTTTATTTATTTAAATCTATCTGCTTGTTTTTTTTACCCCCTCCTCTGCTATGGGCAAGGTAGCCTAATGCTTAGAACGTCCATTTCATTTGCAAGAAGTCCCTGGTTCGATCCTGACCTCAGCCGTCCTTGGCATTTTCGAAAGGAGAAGGGCGGCCCTGTTATGCCTCGTGTTCATGTCGATTGTGGCATGTAAAAGAACCTAGATATTTTCGATTGGAATTACCTAGCGAAATTGTCCTTCTCTACTTCTTCTGGCGCCATGGCTTCGGCTGGGAGCGCGGCACAACTACAGCCCTCTTCTCTGCTAGCCCATGTTTCTGAATAGGCTAGCAGTTAGTTGAATCTGTCCTAAAGAACTTCAACCGATCTGGACTGCTCTCATTATTTTTTGGATACAGAAGGGAAAAAAAATATCATTTGGAAAGAGTGTCTGCCTCTTTTTGCCCGGAAGCGATACATATTGAAATTACATTTCTTTTTAGTGAACTATTATGAAATGACATCTCAGAAGTAAATCACCACTCAACGTTTCAGAAATACTTTGAAATAGTCATGTGGCAATGCAGATGAAAAAAATTGGGTGTAAATCAAGTGAAAATATACTCCACTTTTTTTTTTATTAAGTTGCGCACCGAGCATGTAATTTGCACCTAGGTAACGACACAGTAAAGCAAAGTTTTGTGCTCAGTAAAAGATTTCTAAACTGAGGCGTGCTAACAAGGCACTATTCATATCGCGTTAGTTACTCCCTTGCTAAGAAGTCATTTTAAAACGTGTCCTATTAGAAGATATATATATATTCTCGGAATATATTCTCGGAATAGCGCCGACTATCTTCTAACAAATGCGTTTTGAAATTAATTCTCAGCAAGGAAGTAACTAACGCGATATGAATAGCGCCTTGTTAACAGGCCTCGGTTTAGAAATTTGTACGGGGCGAGGTGTAATCGTCTGACTGGAAAATCGCATAATAGCCAGAAAGTATACAGTATAACGGAAGATCGTCTAAGACGAAAATTCGTATAATCGAAAATCGTCTAATGTCCCTGCCTCTCTCGCGCTGCCGCGCTCGTGGCGGCTATACATATAACATCATAAACCGCAGGTGTATTATTTTCCAGCTATATGTTTATCCATTATACCAGTGATTTTCAACCTATGGGTCGTGGTCATCCTCTCGAGGGTCGCGATACTATAAAGCAGGAAAAAAAAATTATTTTACTTTTTTTTTATATCTTTTAATCTTAAAATTTTTTTTCTCTGAAATTTAATCATTAATAAAATTAATTAATTGTAAAGTACTTTTATCTCTTCGAAAATCTAATTCTATTAATAATCTCTTCATTCTAACAACTAATCTTTCTAATCTAAAAACAACTTTGTGGGCGCGAGGGCTATTTTTTTTTTACGAGCAAATGACGTTTAAAATAGTTAAAATGCAAAAAACAAATCTCCCGCCGGGGGAGCTCACAATGCTCCCCTAAATCCCCTAGTTGTGAAACTGACGGGCGAAGGAATTTACTTGGGGGGAGGGGGGTCGCGAAAAAACACATTTTTTTAGGGGGTCGCTGTTTGAAAAAGGTTGGGAACCCACTGCATTCTACGATAATCCGTTTAGACGATTTTCCATTATACGATAATACGTTTAGACGATTTTCCATTATACAATGTTCCATTTAGATGATTTTCCAGATTTTTTATTTATGCAGATATTAGACATTTATCCCATTAGACGATTTTCTAGTTAGACTTTCGTCCGGCGCCCCATTTGTTAAGTATATACCAGCCGACACTAAATTAGAATTTTTCCAACTTTGTTGCCTGAACTAAAAGTTAAGTGATTCCATTGCGTGATCCCAAGGGCGGTTAGACTAGAAGCAAGAACCGGAGCATCTACCTCAACCGACCTTGGGGAGAAAAACAGCAAGCTCAAAACCCTAATTAGATTCATCTAAAGTAACTACTGAGCTTGTACATAAGTTGGTACTTTTATGTCGACTGGGGCGTACTCATGCATGCACACAAAATAAGGGTGTTATTAGGCCGCCATTTTTTCGAAAGGGCAGCTGACTACCAGTTGTGATTCGGACAAATTTTTATCTTGTTTAAGTTTTTCATGTAAGGTTAAAAACGGTTTTAACTTTTCCGAATCGACCTGAAGAATTAATCCCCTCATCGGCCACTTTTTGAAACATTTCAAAACTAAACTTTGATCATTTTCCGTACCGTCTCAGCACGATTAGCAAACCGAAAGCAGTAAAAGCAACCTCAACTGGTTTTGCTTTAAACCTTTCCACATATTTGGCCGGAATAAACCAACCATGCCACACAAGAACGCAACCATTAAGTAGGCTATGTTGAAAGCAAGCAACTTGAAGCATTTCTTTAAGACAATTTTAATATTTAATAAATCCAGTGTTACGAACAAATTACTCAAATCACTCCAAATTAAAGATGAGAATATATTCGTATGAGCGAGCATGAGCTATAAGTGTTCACGTACCCTTCCTTCCATCCCTTCCTTGAATCGAATAACTTATGAAGTATTTAGGCCTACTTCGATTACGGCATAAGATTCGGCTGGCTTCGATTATCAAAGACCGCTCGCTTTATGTAAGCCTCAGCATGAACTTCCATGCATGTTAAATGTCAAACTTTGAAATCCTCGAGATTCCTCCCCAGAACTGACATAGTCCAACGAAATTCGGTATTTGGAATCGAATCATAAGTATTTCACTGCATTAAAAATTGTTTGACAACAATCAAACCGTTCGGCGTCCACAGCGTGGCCATTTGGTGTTGTTTTTGTTGGGACAGGCAGATGCAGTATCGTGGCTAACAATCGCGGAAACAATTCAACTGCCTTCCTGAAACCCCATTGAAGAACTAAATAAGTCATTCAGTCATGTCCGCACAGGCCTCAAAATTAAGACTTTGCACCCTATGGCTTAAAACTTGAAGATTTAAGCAAAAACCAACACCATTTCATTTTGATTTCTCCACAACTATAGTTAACCTTTCTGGCTTACTCAAGCCAGATGCAACAGTGTTATTTTTCCCGCACCCGAGCATGGTTGCAATAACGGTTCGAGTGAACTCCATCCGATCTTGTGTATCGCCTCTTTGTTGCGCCATTGTTACATATTGCAGCATTGTAACATTTTGACACTGTTAGCCAGTCCGCCGTTTCACATCAATAAGAGTGTTGGTGGCATTGGAGTCCACATTCCCAGTCTGAAAGTAGATTTGAGTCGGAAGCTGACCCATGTGTCGTCCAGTCATATTTGTGTACTTGCTGCCGTCTCGATAGTGCTGGATATTCCTACCGATCTTGCTTTACCGGAGTACGTCATCCATACGGACTCGTAATCAAGTCTGCTTGGGATTCGGCAGGCTGCTGAGAGTCTTGGCGTAAGTGACCCGCTTATGTATCCGATATGCTGGAAGCTGTGGTTGTCTCTGCAAACGGCATACCCAACTCTTGTGTGGGTACGTGGTCATTGCGTCATTACTGGCAATGAGAGTGCTGATTCGATTGCTAACGAGGCTGTTGACACATGAATGAATGAAGTTAGCTTGATAAAGTTTGTCAGGACTTGCAATCAGACACTACGCATCAACACCATGAAGTCCTGTCAGTTGGAGTGGAGTGCAAGCCTCTACTGGAAGTGTTTTGTTTGCTATCCAAGGGGAATGTGTGTATGAGTGTTTATTAGATGACCCTCCTTATTGGGCGGCACGCCTGATGTCCAGGTTGAGGACAGGACATTTCCAACCACAGTATCAGAAACATTGCCTAAGTTTGGAGTAACTCTGCTCACTGTTAGAGTTGTGGTGCAGAGGATTCTGTTATTCGTTTTTTGCTCCGTTTCCTAATGTATACGAACAAGAGGAGGAAACTGATCTCTTGGTCTAGTAAGAGTGAGTCACTTTCAGATGTATTGTGCACTATAAGGTCGAAAGGGAAAATACAATATCTACGTGCTGTAGCTAACTTCAGCAAGTCAACCGCTACGTTCTTGTAGGTCTGTATTTTCGCTAAGTTAGGTTGGTGCATATGTGTTTCTGTTTAGGCAAATCATCATGTTTATCCTTACTACCATGCTTTTCTGGTGCAGAGAAGTAATAGTTATTGGTTAGAAACGATTGGTTATCGATTTTTAACCCATGGCTGCGATGATTTGGCCGGCGAGACTATGCAAATACGTCGAGGGGTGAAGCAGGAAAACGGATTTGCATGTCGAGCTGGCCAAATCATCGCAGCCGTGGGTTAAAAATCAATAACCAATCTGTTATAACCAATAAATTAGTTATATCACAATTGGGACGTCAAGCTAACTCGTATTTAATTAAAACGTGTTGGTGTTTTGTGAAAATTGCTTCAAGAAAACGTTGATCATCAGTATTTTCGATATGAATGATGGTCATACCATTTTAGTTTGTGGAGGGGTAAGTGTGTGATAGACGGACGAGTCCTTTCTCTCAAACTTTGTGGAGGGAGGGGGGGAAGGGAGTTAGACAGTCTAAGCGTCGGGAGGCAAGCTTGGCTTATGCTGGAAACTCGCTCGTATTTATCGAAGCATCGTGTTTGGTGCGAATAATTCGATACGTGACACAGTAGAGATAAAGGGACATTGCTGGGTCATTATTTGCAGGTATGTAATTCATTTTGTGCGTTTGTAGTTTAAGAATTGTTTAAAAATACGGTAATGGGGTGTCTGTTTGAATGAAGGTCATTCCATTTTAATTTGTGGAGGGAGGGAGGAGATGGGGGAGGTGATTAACGCGAAGTGAATAAGCTTAGCTACGGGCCAGACATGTGAGAGTTTGCAGGGATAGTATTTCTTTCCTTTTAAGTAATTCGTTTTGTGCGTTTTTATTAAACTTTTTTTTTTGCACGCTGTATTTGGTTGTTGGTGTGTGCCTTCCCAGTCGCGCGAACCGGAAGTGTCAAAAGTGTGGGTTATTGGCAAAAGTGTGGGGTAACTTGACAACCCACACTTTTTGCGATGACGCACACTCCCAGTGTTGGTTAACGGGATTTTCACCTACGGAAATTTAGCGTGGCGTTGAGTTAGCGTGACGTCACAGCCGTGGTATAACGTCTGTTAACACGGGCGGTACACAATGGAGTGGAGTGGTGAGGAGTGTACATGACAGGTTTGAATATGCACTTGAGTATATGTGTTTGGGTATGCATTCAATGGGCCAGGTTTTGACACATGAATTCATGCTTTGTAATGGTTGTGAGCAGCCAGCATGTCTGGTGTATTTTGGAGTGGTTGGTTGGAGTGGTACAGTATCCCAGTATGGATGTATTTTATTAGGGAGGGTGCATGAATACGGGGTCACAGCCCCAATAAAGTTTATTTAAAGCCTCACCACCATCTTCTGTCCATTTTCTGAAAATTCTCGTGCGCAAGCAAACTGCAGGCTGTGCCAATAAAATTTGCTGACAATGTGCTGGTTTCATAATCTACACAATAAAAACGGTAAAATGGAATTAGAAGAGCTGGAGTTAGAAGAGGAGGAAGTGACGTGAATGGTATTGTTGTCGATTCCCTGTAACAATTTTTGCATGAATAAGGCCGAGAACATTCACTCTTGGCACGGCAGCAAAGGAAAGGGGCGAGCATTCCGCAGGGTGGAGGGTATTGTCGATGGCCCGTAACAATTATTTTATTATTTTATACGGTTTAAAGCGTGTTCTGCATCAAGTCAGAATAGCAAAATGGTTAGAGCGCTGAAGGTCGTGAGTTTGTATTCCGCAAGCAGCGTAAATGGGTTATTAGTGTAAGACTGGTAGTAGTAGGTATAGCTAGCACAAGGGAGATATTACTTAAGGTATATCTAACAAGAGGCAGGTTTAACTTACGAATTAATGATATATATTAGATTGAATGACAGTCAGTATCGTGCAGAAATAAAACCACACTACGTTTCGGGAGGACGACCTCCCGTCTTCAGGTAAAAATAAACACTAAAACATTTTTAAAATTCGCGCCCGGAAGAGGAGTGGTAACAGAAGGCAGTGATGTCACGTGGTTCAGAATAATTTGGCCTGGTCCAAATTAAATAGGGTGGTTTAGGTAGATGGCTTTTTCTTGAACTTGTTGAATTTGTTAAGTTGTAGGTTGTTGATGACAAGAAAATATTCTTTTAGAGATTTGCTTTCTGGAATTAAATGATTGTAAACAGGAGGTACATGAGTAAGGATAATAAGTGATTCAACGTTTATTTTTGCCGTGGTGTTTGTTTTGGTGAAAAGTATTTCGGTCCTATCCAGGGCTGGTGCATGCCCTGTTGAGAGCTTTTTGGTTGAGATTCCTGTTTTAAAACAGTGTTGAACAAGTGAACTGGATTCAGTATGCAATTTAAAATTAGATTTGTGGGAATTGAGAGGTTACTGTAGCCTTTGCAGGCTCTGGCCAATATAACTGGACCCACATGTGCTTTCACCACATGGTATACGATACACCGTATTTTTTATTTTGCCTTGATCTATTTTATGACTGTTTTCCGTCATTTGCTACAAATTATTTTGAACCATGTGACATCACTGCCTCCTGTTACCACTCTACTTCCGGGCACCCATCTAGAAACATGGTGTATCAATTGGTATGTTATATATTTTAAAAATTTAAAGTTTTAGGCCGTGCCCATGCCTGAATGGTTTGTTTTTTATAGGCTTGGTGACTCGGCAGATACTGCCATGAATTTTTTTAGGGTTTCAGTGTTTATTTGTACCTGAAGACGGGAGGTTTTCCTCCCGAAACGTAGTGTGGTTTTATTTGTGCACGATACTGGCTGTCATACAATCTAATCTCCTAAAAGTGCTGAAACTTCTCAATGATATAGATGACCTTCGAAGTCTTCATAAAATTAGTGAATTTTTTGTTATTTTGCTCAAAAAAGAAAAAAAAACAACCTTCCCTAGGATAACTATTCATCTACCTGGTGAAATTCGGGCAAAGAAACTGGCAAAACGGTTTTTCTATGCTTCTCTACAAACAGCACTGGCTGTGAAAAAAAAAAGACTCGTATTAGGCCGTGAAAAGAAATAAGTTTGTTTCTCGGGTATTTTCATTCAAAAAGTAACCAGGCCACCAGGCTTTTTATTTTATTTTTTATTTTATTGAAAGTAACTCAAGCCTTACTTTCAACTGCTCAAAACACTTTCATTTTAATTTTACGGAATAACTTGCTTAAAGTGGTTAATTTAGGCTAAATAATACTTCTTTTCAGCTAACTAAATTGCTTTTCCTTGTAGTTAATTCGGACATTGTTGTCGTTTGATGCCCTGGGATAAAAGGACTAAGTAAAAGCAGCTGCGTTCTTGAACCTATCGTGTTAAAAATTGTTCCACAATTAAACTACCCACCCTGCCTGTTGAAATCCGTGCAAGGAAACTGATCTCGCCCAACAAAACGCTTTTCTACACTTTTCTGCAAACAGCACTGGCGGTGCACAAATATTCATGTTAAGGGAAAATGAGGCAGTTCAGATAATGCTGTACATGAATCCCCTGGGACACAAGGACTTACGGTGGGGATTTCCAGTTGAGGTCTACAGTTTATCTTGGGCGTAAATTTGGTATCACGAATTTCCGGCGATTTCCAATGCGAACTAAGTTGAGGGCTAAGGAATGTAGAGCCCGTAAGCTGCAGCCTAACTTAATACGGAGCAGTTAGTCCCAAGCTGAAAAAATCGGTGATTTCCAATCAGGTTTAGCGATAATCCTCGGGTTAATGAGCATGTTAGGCCTGGGACTAAGGATGAAATTTAGACCCAGGCACACCATGGTCTAAGTTGAGGTTTAAGCACCTCTTTCAAACGCGATGCTTCACTGCACGACGTGATTGTTGGTATGAAATGTGATTTCAGGGGTAGATTTTTTCACCAGATCAACTCAAGTGTCACTCTGGTTAAAGGTTATCGTCAGGTCAGTAGGAGATGATAATTTTCCCCTTCTCCAATAGGGACACAAAATTTTTAGTTCGTAAATGTGAATTGGTTTAGGTTTTCGAAGTGACCACGTACATTGACATGTTTTAACAGATTAACATAACTAATTTGTACCGGGGGCCATAACAACCCCGAGGATGGAGGGGGGAACCTCCCCATTCCCCCAACCGTCCAAGAAAACGTACAATACAGTTGGCAAATTCGAGTTGTCGAGTTGCCAAGCTCGGATTAAATATCACTGCCAAGTCCCGTTTCCATGAATACTAGTTAATCATTATCATCCTTAGGTTACTTTGAAAGTAACGTTTCAGATGCTTTATTTTTTTATTAGCTTTCGTAACGTTTAGCGTGTGCGTAACTGAAACGCTGCCCTTGACCGTTTCTAATCGCTTCCCTGCAGCTCTCCTCCATCCACCCGACTGGTAAGAAGTATAGTCTGGTTGCCAAATGACATTTTTAACCTAAACCTGGAAGTAAGGTCCGCCCAATGTTTTATGGTGTTTTATGTTTCTTCAAGACATAGCTAATGAAATTCTGCAGGGTGCCACTTTGTCACCCTTGGACAAATTTAAATATCAAGATGGCAGAACAAGATGGCTGAAAAATCATATATCACCCATATCTTTGCTTATAGAACAGACAGAATAATCATTTTGGCGTCTAACTGCTACCAGACTAGTATGCGAACTCAGAGCTAGACTGTGCCTAGCGGGAAAAGAGCCGTTTTGTTTGCCTGTTAGCCCATCATCACCACCATGGCTTAAACTATCATAGAAAACGTAGAAACTAAAATAAAATATGCTTTAAACTGTGTCTCAGCCAAGTTTAAAGTCTTGATAAGAATTAACTTCGCAAAAATCATACACAGTTGGTAAAACTAAAAATTCAGTTGGCTATTTTACTTCATGTAGCTTTTCTCTATTAGACAGTGTCCAGGAAGAGGCGATTCAGTAAGGAGTAACTACTAACTGGTATTTGGGGGGGGGGGGGAGAAAAGTTACTGATATATTAATATTCCAAAACACAACATCACTGCCAAGATTTAACAACTTTCTTAAGTAAAGCAGAAACGTTAACAAAACTACATAAAACAAAACGTCTGAAGTCAATTTCATTTACTAGTTCGTCTGCTAGCCCATTCTGCCATTGTTTTAATTAAAACAGAACTTGAACTTACTTCATGAAAATCGGGTATAGTTGGCAAAACTAAAAATTGAATTGGAAAATTGAGTTGGCTGTTTGATTTGCTGTAGTCCTTTTTCTGTTAACCTATCGTTACTACGATTTAAAGATCCTTTTGTATTAATGCAGAAACAACTACATTTTTTATACAACAAACTTGTTATGAATTCCAAAAAAATTCGAAGGTATACAATTTGTCAATAAGAGTTCATAAGATCTTAAATTAAAGGACAAAAGCGACCCAAAGGCACTAAATGAGGGCAAAAATTATCTAACATCCCTGAATCAAGAAAGAAAAAAATGAAAATGGTGCATGTCGATTTCATATTATATTTAAAAGCTTTTCTCCAATAATATTTCAAATTGTTTTGGACAAAGCTGAGTGACAGGTTTCATCGTTTTTTCCATCTTTCTTCATTTTTGAAAAACTGGAGCATGTTGTTGCTTTAAAATGTGCAAGTTTTTTGCAGTAATACCCTTTAGGTCGTTTGGGATAAAAGTAAGCAAGAGATTTAATTATTTTTCAGCTCTTGACAGTCCATTTGAACAACATACTGCCATGCTTGCACACAGCAGTTCATTGGCATTCATTACATAGCCTAGACGTCCAAAATGTATCCTTAACCCAACCCCCAATCGTCAAAGGCTAGCTACGGGCGTGTTTATGTAATTTTAAATTGAAATCTGATAAATTTGGAAGAAAATATTTTTAAAAAATGATTCAGTCACAATAAGTTTTTACGAAACCTGCTATCCTGAAAATCGAATAAGAAAAATCACCGAAATTTGCTTACAATTTGATACACGAATCTCGACGTATCTTGGAGAAGCCAAACGTGTTGATTCTGTTTACAGGTGATATGACGTCACAGAAAGGGTATTAACCAATCAGAGTATTGCACTAGCTAGACCTCAACATGGAAATCGCCAAGATTACCCAGTACTACTTTAGGCCAAAGGTCGGTGTCTAGTTAGTACTGTACTAGTAAGACCCCAACTTAGACTAGCATTGAAATCACCATTAACGTTAGTCCGAAGCGTAGTCCTGAGGTCGAGGTCTAGCTAGGCCGGGGCTTACATTACACCCGGTCGTGTTTAGACCTCAACTGGAAATCCCCACCGTGAGTAAATTCGGCTATTCTCTTGCATCCTATTGCATTAACAATTTTTCCCCAGTGAAACTATCGACCCTGTCTGGTGAAATTCGGGCAAGGAAACTGATCTCACCTCGCAAAACGGTGTTTCTATACTTTTCTGCAAACAGCACTGGTAGTGCAAAAGGAGTCAAATTAAGTGTTAATGATATACGTCATCTTCGTGTGTAGTCTAAGGTTATACAAATTTTGAATTTACGAAATAAAAGAAGATATCACAAGGTAAAGGTTAAACGAAGCAAGCAGTCGGCATTAAAGACTGGCCTTGTTAGGATACACAATACACTAGTCTGAGAAGGAATGAAAAGACAACTGCCCCGACTGGGACTCGAACCCAGGACCTCCCGTTTACTAGCCGGGCACTCTAACCACTGCGCTACTGGGGAGGATTCTGGCTAGTTGTAATATACGCTTTCAATAAGTACGTAATTTTTATAATTCAGACAGTGTTGTTCTGGTATGTCCTGGGATTCCTGCATATTTTTGCAGGTGGTTACGAGGTGGTTTATGTTGCAGAGGTCTCCTGAACAAGAAGCTTGGTAAAAAAAGTCACCAGTGGAGGGAGTGAGACACGCAGCAGGCTTGCTATGGTAAGTTCAGGCCTAGAAATCACTCTTAACTCCATGCCTGTCAAAGATAATTTGAATCTCAGCGAAAATTCCTGGTAAAAATGGAATTGGAAGTCCAATCGAAAGGAGGAGGAGGGGAGGGGGTGGATGGTGTATAGTTGGAGGAGCCGACTGGTTAAGAAAAAATCACTGGTATTGTTGGGTCACGATGCGCTGCACCACATTGGGGGAGGGGGAAAAGGGGTAGCCGTTGAGTCAATATTTATAAACAACCCTGGTGATTTCTAGGTTTTGATCTCCCGGACGTGAACAGTGCTTCTAAGGTCCCCAGCCAGGATACCTTTTAGTACCGAAGGGGGAGAGGGGGGGGGGGGGGGGGGCTGCTGAGTCGTACTGAAATCTGCGAAAGGTGACCAAGGTGCACAAATATATTTTTATAAGCGCTGAAAATTAAAATCGTTCATGCCATTGTGAGTTTGGTCCGGGCAGGGACCTATTGAATCTTTGCCCTTTCACTCACAAGTTAATTATATCTTTGTACACTTTCCAATCGACACTGGAAGGGCGAGCTTGTTTGTGCGCCACACATCAAGTGAAACCGAATTGAAACCGAATGGAACCGTCGTGTTTATCCCTAAAGCGTGAAATTAGGGATAAACTGGACGGAAAAAACAAGCTGGAGAGGTGTCAAATAAATAGTGATACAATCCTATTTACATTGCCTTTTGGACCTAATTGTGAATTTAAAGTCATAAAGTTTATGTGGATTTCGAGGTTGTTTTAGTAAGTTATTTATTTTCAATGGAACAATAATATATACTAGCTGTACCCCCGGCGTACCAGTTCCCGCATACCTGAGCGAAATACTGTAGTGGGCAGTATGGAATAAAAAGGGCGCCGACTGCCCCCTGCCTCCTCCGGACTCCCCTGCGACGTACCCTCTTACATTCTGCATTGTATGGTCAGATTTCCCCCCTTCCCCCCCCCCCCCCCGTAACCCCTTTCCCGTCCCGCATCGCCTGTCCCCCTTCCCCGCCCGGATTCCCCTATTGTGAGGCCTGAATATCCTGCTTCCCCGTCTCTTTCATTGTAGTGCACAATGATAATGATGAATTTGCTTGCCCAACCTAAGCGTATTATACATATAGATAATTGTAAATATATATTGACTATTTTAATATTGTATTAAGCCGGCAAGTTATCATCACTTCATGCATTCTGTACAATAAACTGTTATGTTTGTCTTCATCTATATCTTAGTGATATGCATCACCTTCCTATAATGTAGGGCTGTAGAAATATTTAGTTTACTCTTTCAGTTTATTTTGATAAAAAAAAAGGAAAAACACTCCTTGGAATTTTGGTCAGGCTACACGATGCGAAACACTCCATTCTCCCTCTGTGTGTTAGCCAGTCTATGCAAAAAGCACTGGATTAATACGCAGTGTGAGATTTATTTAGTTATTTAAGAAAGCAATAAAAAGCACTGACCAATTTCCGAGTTAAATGGGGCTGTAGCCAATAACACAACAGTAAATTACATTCAGTTTCGGCAGTGAGCAAATTTACCCATGAAACAGTTTACGATGAGGGGGGGGGGGGACAAAGGGAGAGGTAAATGCTTCACGTTTGGGGAGGCTGATGGGGTGCGAATGGGTTTTAACACAAGTATAAGTGTTAACGATATACATCACCTTGGGTATAGAAATACTTTTGTTACGTTTTCAATAAATTAAGTAATTTTATTTTGCTCAAGGAATAAAAAAAAAGGAGTCGGGTTAAGGGAAAAGGAGTTAATTCAGACAGTGCTGTCATGGCATGATCTGGGATAGAAACTGTCTTTGATACTTAATGACCTGTAAGTGTAATTTCGTGCACAACCAGCTAAACGGGCGTAAATTCGATCAAACTACGCAAGCTATCTATTTATTTAGGCAGTGCTGTCCTGGGACGCCCTGGGATATCCAAATTACCCGGATCGGATATTGAATTCCCTGGGATGTATAATTTCGCGGGAACAAGCTAGATCAACATAATTTACGCTGTGAACTTTTAGTAATTGTGTGTTTGGTTGCGCAAAACATAGGCGAGGGTCGGCAGACGGGGAAAGTATTCATTGTAACAACCAACCCAAACGCAGTTATTTTATACGATATTTTAACAATCAGTTGCAAATTATATAATACATGTATTGTTGAAGAAAACTCTGGGTAAACGAACTCTGGGCCTCAACAGACTTAAACGCCAGTGTGACAGCAAGTCAGACAATGAGAAACCATTGCGCCCTATTAGTCCGACCAACTAGTAGTTATCTATATACTTATTTCTCGCTATGCTGAAAATAAGAATTTCAATTTCAATTTATATAAATAAAAATAAGAAAACGCTAACAACGCAGAAGCCTAACAATGGCCACATCGCCACGCTGAGCTGAGAATAAGAATAAAGGCACCGGTAACAATGCAGAAGCCTAACAACGGCCACAACGCCACGCTGAGCTGAGAATAAGGCACCGGTAACAATGCAGAAGCCTAACAATGGCCATAACGCCACGCTGAGAATAAGAATAAGGCACCGATAACAATGCAGAAGCCTAACAATGGCCACAACGCCACGCTGAGAATAAGAATAAGGCACCGATAACAATGCAGGAGCCTAACAATGGCCACAATGCCATGCTGAGCTGAGAATAAGAAATTGAAATTGAAATTTGTTTATTATGAGCCATAGCCCAAGACCAAGTGCCCAATCACAAACCAAGCTACACCATACAATACCGATACACTACAAGCTACTGTACATTGATTACCACAAACTACCACACTCCGTACCACTTACTACCCACAAAACATTACCCTACGCGACTTCCCACCCTTACCGGTATTCCAGATTACGCGGTATCCCAGATTACATGGCCTGATCCCGAGTTGCGTGTCCTGGTAGCCCATCCGCTCATAACTGAGAAACTGAGGGAAACTGAGGCGATCGGGTAAAAGGACAGTGGGGAGGTCTACACATATATTCCTGACCTCCTCACAAAATGCGCAATCGCACGCAGTCGTTGCACAAACGACTGACATATTGTCCAAGAGAGGAGATCTTCAACAGTTGGATTCCCCTGGACTAACTGAGTAAAAGACAAACGGAGGGGCCGCAAGGCTTCACACAAAAGCAGCAAGTGTTCTGTAGTGAACTCAACTTTGCAACGCGGACAGAGAGGTGATCCAGTCCAACCCAGGCGGTACCGATGCGCGACAAGAAGAGAATGGCCTGTGCGGAGGCGAGACAAAATCCTCCCCATCCACAGTGGGAACCGATCATGGGGAGACGAAGAAATGCAAACTGGCTGAACACGGAAAAGGGTCCATCCATTGGGGGCTGCCCTCCACTCGTCCACCCATGTCACACCCACCCACGCTCGCAGGCACGGTCCCTTCGCCTTCGCAGAGACCACTGGACAGATGGCGGGAGAGCCATACCCAACAGCAGTCTTCGCCACAGCATCTGCCTGTTCATTCCCCACGATCCCAGCGTGACCCCTAACCCACTGAATACACACTGGACCCAAACCAGTAGCCGACCATAGCTTCCGGCATACCTCATACACCAGAGGATCACACAAATCAAAAGAAGCAGTTGAGCGCCTCAAGACTTCAATTGCTGGCTGCGAGTCCGTACAAATCGTGAAACCAAGAAGATCCAGTTCCAGGGCTACGTCCAGGGCAACCGAAACAGCACACAGCTGACCACACCATGACCTCCTCAAGGTGCTGGAGGAGGCAAACTCAAGCCTCCTAACATACAGAATTTTCAGGGAAGGAATTGCTACTCCCCCTCCACCTGACCACGACTCCCTGAAGAATGACGCATCGCAATAACTAAAACACCCTGTTGGTAGGGTCGAAAAGATGGTGTCCAACCTCGGGCACTAAACCCATGGGCAGAAAGCCTTTGGTCGGCAAACCCGCAAAGGAGAAATTGATGCCACCTCATGAAGAAGAGCAACCCCATACCCAGGAGGCTCGAGGGAACCCAGCACTAGTGGGCTAAGCGTGAAATAGTCACACATGATCTGGCCAACCGGATCATACTTTCCTCTGCTTGCATTGCGGATGCACAAAACGCACAACAGCTCAGCAGCACGAAGATGCAATGGCGGTTCACATGACTCAACCCAGAGTGCCTGAACTGGGGTCGTCAGAAGGCAGCCAGAGATGATCCGCAGGCATTCTTTAACAGACACCTGCAAAGACTTATTGTGCTTCTTGGAGGGACACAAAAATGGAAGGTTGTAATCCAGAACTGACCTGATGAACGACCTGTATACCATAACCATAGAACCACGCTTCATACCATCAATACTGGAGTCTCTCTTAAGGATGGCCACTCTGCTCCGAATCATGCTACGCAGCCGGGACGCATGCTGCTCCCACTCCAACCTCTCATCCAGTATGACACCCAGATATTTGACCCACAATGCCTGCCTAACAACAGTGCTGCCAACCCGTATGCTCAAAGGCTCCACATGCCGCACTCGGGACCGACTGAATACAACAAGCTCAGTCTTGGATGGTGCAAGGAGCAGACCCCTGTGACCTAGCAGAGCTGAGATACGTACTACAACGACCTCCGCAAACTGGCAACACTCTTCCGGGTCATCTCCCAAGAACCACAGAGCAACATCGTCCGCGTAGCAAACAATGTTGGTCGTCTCGCCAATTTCCAAAAGGACATCATCCACCGCAAACAACAGAGGACTGAGGCAGCTCCCTTGCGGGAGCCCTCGGCCAGCCCTCGTCACAAATTTGCGATCGCCCAGGAGGGCACAGATTGCACTGACTAAGCCTGCCCCTACACCCATTTTTGCCAGGCCGTAACTAACCCAGGCAACACCCACCGTATCATAGGCGGCCCTGATGTCCAGGAACACAGCAACAACCGTGCGACCATGCATTCACGCCTCATAGATTCCAGAAAGAAGGTACATCACTGCATCCTGGGCACTCCTGCCCGGCCAATAACCAAACTGCACCGGGGCAAGGCAGTCATAGTATTCCAGGTGCCATTCCAGCCTCCTGATGAGCATACGCTCATAAACTTTCCTAACATTGGAAAGAAGCGAGATCGGCCTGTAATTCGAAACCAAAGACCGCACCGACCCCGTTTTGTGAACAGGGATAATGATGGAGTATAGCCATGATTCGGGAATCGGGCTCCCTCCAAACATAGCCTGGAACACAGCTAACCCTTCCCTAACAGCCTCAGCATTCAACGACTTAAGTCTCCTGTATGTGACACCATCCACGCCTGCGGCCCCAGCATCTTTACACTTGCTGAGAGCAGTCAACAATTCAGACAAATCCCAGGGTTCATCATCGGGAGAGTCCCTTGCACACGCAACACTTTCCGGTGGCTGTAGACCAGATGGAAGAGCATACACACTTCCAAAGCGCTCACAAAAGGCGTCAGCCATGGCCTCACCCATGAGAACCAGACCAGACTGATCCCGTGGGTCATATACTCATGACAGCACTGGAGCAGTGGATCCATGAGCAAGGACTCGCCATGCACACCCTACAGATGCAGCTGTACACATTTGCCCACAAACACGCTCTTGGTTACAGGTCACGCTCTCTACGTATCAGATATGTTGATAGACGTCCCCTGATACACTAACCAGGTATAATCACATGAACACCTTTTCCATTGCCGATACGCCTGCCGCCTATCCTTGACTGCCCGAGTGCAGAGAGTAGTCCACCAAACTGGTTGAACCCTACTCGGACCATTTTGCAGAACACTACGCCTACCCTTAGCAGTCAAATTGCTCTTCAGATTAGCCTTCACCCACCCATCCAGGATACCGTTGGAGACACGCGGTCTCTGACGACACCGTGGGCTCTGTGGCATTGAACTACCAAGAGGGTGCAGAATCACAGGGAAGTGATCGCTGCCCCTCTGATCATCAGAAACCGAAAAATGGAAACCCTTTTCTAATCCCAGCGTGTGTACAAAGCAGTCCAGTACAGACTCTTGCGGGGAACCCCGATGCCACCGGGAAAAGGTTGGCGACCCATCTTGCACGACCCTAAGACCAACCTTGTCAATAGCATTGGCAAGATTACGACCCCTTGTATCCGTGTGGACAGATTCCCAATCTTGATGATGCGCGTTGAAGTCTCCACACACTAAAAACGGACTCCGGAACTGACCAAACCACTCTGTCCACGCTGTTGTTGACTGGCTTTTCGTTGCATGCACAACAACAATCATTACCCACTGATTAGATGTACATACTTTAATTGCGCACGCGACTAGCCCCACATGACTAATATTAATTGGAGTAAGCAACATAGGGAACCGTCCAACGAATAAAAATCCCTACATTTCCTTCAGCTACAAAATCCGCCTGAAAAGCTGCTGCACCAGTAAAATTTGGAAGGTTCGTTTCCTGAACTACCAAAATATCTGCACCCTGAAGGAGATTTTCTATCTCACCAAGCTTAGATCTCATGCCTCGCACATTCCAGGAGGCAATCTTGAACATGCACAACATAGGGGAGAACATAACAAAATAACCTAACACATCATGGAAAACTACCCGACCTCCCCAGTGTCCTTCATACAACCCACAACTTCCCCACGATCCAGGACAGGTACAATTACACCACTACTTGATAGTGAAATCCCAGTCTGTAAATCACTACTTGCAACTCCAACCATAGACTGAACCTCCACCTCAACCCCTGCACAATAATTATGATCAACACCATTTGAAACTAGATCATTCATTTGAGCAACATCAACCTCAGCACTTTCAACAACCTCGATTCTCTCCTCCACTTCATTAGGACCTACTTCCTGACACATAACATCTTCTTCACGCACAACGAACGTGTTTCTTTCAACATTTGCATTGGGTCGACTTCCTTGACTTCTTTATGCGTCCTGTGATGCACAGGACCTGTTACCCCTCTTTTTCTTTTTGGCAGGTGGCGCAGAGCCCCTGTCGTCATCTGCAGCATCTCCATTTGGCATGACACAGATCACATCCTCACATCTGGCATGAAATTCACCACCGTCTCCGTCACTAAGATGCACAACAGCTGCTTGGGCCCGCCCAGCAAGGGACTCAGCCCCGCACCTGGTACTTTATTCCTGCTCTCCGTTGGGTTGCCAGCCGTACAAACAAGAACATTGTCTCTTGCTGAGGGGGAACTTACTCCACCTGCATCCTGACGCGGCTGCACCTGGCCACCACCCATCGCCACTCTCGCACTTAAGTGTTTGCTTCGGACTATATCATGCGCAACCTCTGCCTGTGCCTCACGCAGGTGGCTGCAGAGATTACGTGGGTCACTGTATTGCGCACAAGTTGGGCAGAGGATGCTCACGCACTCTCTTCTGAAATATCCACGCATAGAGCATCTCAGGCATAATGGCGCCCGATCTACCACTACCATCAGTGCTCGCACCCCTTTCACCACAAAAGTATCAGGTACATCATCAACCGTCTTGAAAGACTTCAGTTTGAAAGTAACAATGCGGACTTCAGTTTCGCACACTTCCTCACCGCGAATGACGAGCTTCTCAAACACATGTGATTCTAATGTACCAAAGTCCTTCATAGCCGCCGCCACATCAGCCGGTGTGGTGCTGCATGGGAGCCAGTGGATTCTGGCCTGCACTGGCTGATCCTGCAAATCAAAAATCTCCACTGGACATCCATTAATGGTCATCTTAGCGGTAAACAGCTTTCTTTTCGCTGCCGGGGAGGTGAGCTCAACTTCAAAGGCGTTCCCCAACCTCATCGTACAAACTGCACTGATATCCCCTCTTTCCCCACAACATCTTTCACAAAAAGATACACTTGAGTTAATGGATAAGGTTTGCCTCTATCACCGCACACTAGGACAAGGGATTTGGTCATGTCCACAGATAACAGTCCCCCACCGTACACCTTCCGTAGAGACATGATTCCACGGGAGCGGTTTCGTTGAGTGTCGACTGATGACCTGTTCACCACTCTGTCCCTTAAACCTTCTTCAACAGCAGGCACTTGACTTACAGCAGCAGAGAAAAATTTTTGCACTGCCTGCAGAACATCATTTTTCTCATTCACAGTGTCGACCTCACTACCCTTTTGACAACTCCATCTCACTCTCTTGCACATTATCTCCCCGACTTGCATTGTCTCTGGTTACATCCAAAACTGACCGAACTCCTAGTGACCGCACTGCATCAGCAGAAATGCCACGCTTCGTCACCTCCTTCAACACTTGCTCAAAAACATCATCTGCAACTATACCCATGTTCATTTCAGCCGACGTTATCACCTTCGCATTCACTAAATCCATAAGCAGACCATCAACGTCAGCCGTCAGTAACAATGCAGAAGCCTAACAATGGCCACAACGCCACGCTGAGCTGAGAATAAGAATAATGCACCAGTAACAATGCAGAAGCCTAACAACGGCCACAACACCGCGCCATGCTGAGAATAAGAATAAGGTACCGGTAATAATGCAGAAGCCTAACAATGGCCACAAAAGTTTCCTTTTCATTTCATGTTGCCCGGTATAGTCAACTTGGCGCCCTACATTGGCAACAAGCCAATCCTTGATTCGCAACACAATGGACAACGCTGCTGTTATCTGTAAGTAATTGGGATGAAATGTACACAGCAAAATCAGAAAAGTTTTAAGGCAGTGCAGTATAATAAGAGAGGGGAGTAAATTCATTCTTTGCACGGGAGCGGGTTCATTCTTGGCACGGTAGAAGAAAAAGGGCAAACGGCAGACGATATGAACGGATGTGCCCTGTAACAATCAGTGACAAACGAAATATTACTTCAATAATGCAGGTTATTAGTTTCAAAGTTGATTAGTTTCAAAGTTGGTTGAGTACCAATCACTGAATGCACGATCATTGTTGCGGGGGGGGGTTATCGCACTTGGTATCGGAGAAACAGGCAGTTCAGTCGCATTGAGAATAAGAGTGGCGCCCTCCAGTAAAAGCGCTATTTACTTCCCTAAGAAGAAGAAATACCAAGGGTTCATAGGATGGGGGTATATTCAGACTACACAATGGGGGGAGTGGGGCAACAGGAGATTCGGGGGGAGGAAGAACACGGGATACCGAGGGAATGGGAGGGGGGGAATCTGACCATGCAATGGGGAATATGGTGAGGGGGGGGTGCTGAGGGTTTGGGGGACGAGTGGGGGGAGGGGGTGAAGTCGACGGCCGTGTTCATTTTTTGCTGCCTAGTAAGTATTTCGCTGGTACATGCGGAAACCAGCTAAACCGGTATAAGTTGTACCGAGGGTACAGCTAGTTAGTATTAAAAAATAAACACGAATGCACGAAAAACGGACAAAAACAATTACAGATCAATAGTACTGCTTTCTGCAATAGACAAAATTTAAGAATATTTTGCCAAAAAAAATATGAAATTGCTTAGATTCCTAGACAAATTACAACTATTATTGGAGCGAAGCGAGGCCGAAGGTCGAGCGTAGCTCCACTATGAAGACACTCCAATGTAATCTTAGACCGCGCATTACGCGTAAACCACAACGACTATCCAAACCAAACTTTGCATGCAGTAGCACGGGAGTCTGGACAAGGTTTATCAAAAGAAAAATCCGGAACCGGACGTTGGTTTGAGGAACCATCAGGGTGACAAAATGGACCAATAGCAAGAGCCAAAATCAAAACAACAACGATGCGAAGCCGTTTCTGATTGTTAAAGGCATCCGAATGTTAAAAGATTGACTGTTGATGTTAAACAGGCGGCGTTATACCACGGCTCTCAATTAATATCAAATCGAATCAGCGGCCCCGCATGTGTCTGTTAACTGTAAGCAACTAAAAGCATATTTTGTTAGAGTGGCTCTATCTCGATTACAGATTAAGAGTGCCTTACCTAATTTCTTACCGACATTTGCAATATCGCTAGAAATCGGAATCGGTATATAAAATCGAGACAGATCGGTAATAAACCAAATGGAAGATATTTTCACATTTCGTCGACCGATTTTGACGTTTGAATAAAATCGCTTCGCTCCATTTTGTCGACAGTGGAACTTATGACGCGCTAGTACAAAGAGTAAAGGTATTACAACTGTTCTTTTAAGAAAACTAAATGACAGTTGAAAGGACGCCGAGGTAAACTTTATAACATGGTAATGAGTAATAAAGAGTATAGTAAAAGAACAGTACAACTACAAGAAGTAAATAATAAATTAATCGACATAAAGTTTGGAGTTCCACAAGCATCTGTAATGGGTTCATTACTTTACTTAATATATAAAAAATACGTAACATTTAACCTTGAAATTTGCTAACTTTACTGAATGACTGGTTTGATGTGAATGATTATTTATTAGTAAGGAAAAAAAAAAACAGTTCAACTAAATGTAAATTATACCAAAAATTTATAAAAAGGAAATTACCTGGATATTCAATCAGACATTATTGAAAATGCGCAAATTCGTATTTAGATGGAATATATACGAAAAAAAAAATGCAACAAAGAATGTATGTAACTAGAAAAATATTCTGCAAGATGCTTAGGTATTGAAATAGACACAAATTGGAATTTTAAGGCACACATATTTAAATTAATAATAAGGATCTATATTAACCCTGTCGATAGCCAGTGTTAGTAAGGGTCGACCTAGGATCTCTGTGTTAAACTTTCAACTTAGAGAGCTTACAACTCCGTCAAAATTTAAAAAGAATTTAAACGAAATTTGGAATCTAGCCTTGACTAGTCAAGGCCTGTCTACAGTCCAAAATTATGAAATTCAGTCCAGCCAAACCCGAGATAAAGAGAGGGGCCAACTAGACAACTTTTTGTTCTTGGTCTTGGTCTTGCTCTGGGGATCAAAAAGTTTGCATTATTGTCAGCCTACTTGAACCTCGATACAGTGCGATCATTTTTTATGCCCAAAGGCGTACATTTCGTCTGTCCTCTCTACAGGTCAAACTATTTGTCCTGTAAAGCTGGTTCTTAGCTCATTTTACAGGTATTGCTCCGTAGATGTGCCCTTTCCACTAAGGCCTTTTCTAATTGGTCAAGTGGTTCAGGGGTTACGGAGCTCTAAACGACCAGAGTGATTGTTTTACATTGTTTTAAACATTGTTATTATGCAACAATGCCTTTTAGCAGACGCCAGCTGCAAGACATAGACATAAAGGATTTGTTTCTATTGTTAACACTAGCGATAGCTAGGTTAGTAAGGGCCATAGCTATTTACCGAGCTTAAAGGTGACGCAACAAAACAAACAACAAATTAATTATAAAGGTGATACACATAACCCACCCCTCATCCACTACCACACCTCTTTATTACAATTCTCAAAGTAACACGGATTAATAAACAAGAAACGTATCGTTAAAAGTTAAAAGTAAGGGTATAAAAGTCAAAACCTGTAAGGAACACGAACAAGCTTTAACTGTAGGGGTCTAGGTGTCAAATTTGACCAGTAAGACGCTGCTAAATTAGACCCTTACTACCCGGTGATCAGGTTAATGACTTAGTAAGGAAAATTGGAAATTAGCCAATGGCGAAAATCATACATTACAAATATCGTAGTTCAGGTAAACCACCTTTATGCACTTACGTTAAATCGGAATGGCATGACCCGGATTCGAACCGGCTACCCAGTTCTTCCCAAGATCACTTGCATAGCACCTTAATCTCTCCGTTGCACTCCGATGAAACGTAAGTGCATAAAGGTGGCTTACTAAACTACGCTTACGCTTGCAGCAGGTTGTCTTGCCTGGAATCACTGCCATGTTACCAAACCAAAAAAAATGTCAACCTAAAGCAAAGTAGGAAACCCACACCCCCACTATCATTGGATCATCACATGGGTTTTTATAGAACGATCTCGGACAGCTGTTCCTCAAACACCGGGTGGTAAGGGTCTAATGCTTAGCAGCGTCTTACTGGCCAAATTTGATACCTAGACCCATACAGTCAAAGCTTGTCCATGTTCCTTACAGGTTTTGACTTTTAGACCCTTACTTTCAACTTTTAACGATACGTTTTTGTTTATTAATATATAATTACAAACAAAAACCACAAGTGTGCCGTAAAAAAGGGGGATGTATGATTGAATTTTCACTTGTTAAAATGAACACGGATAAAAATTTATGATTTTTCATTGAAATAATAAAATGTAGAATTGAGAAAATTGCATCTGTTTAGGTGCTGTTGTGCTTTACGTTTTAAATATAAGATTAGTAAAGCACAACAGCACCTTAACAGATGGAATTTTCTCAATTGTACATTTTATTATTTCAATGAAAAATCATCAATTTTTATCCGTGTTCATTGTAACAAGTGAAAATTCAATCATATATTCCCCTTTTTTACGGCACACTTGGACGTTTTTGTTTGTAATCCATGTACCTTTTTTACAGCTATGGCGTCGCGCTACACAGCTTTATGCGTGCAGTCGATTCTTGCTGGCCACTTTGAAACAATTCATCTCAGCTCAGCTCTGAAAGCCTGCATCAGCGAAATAAATACGACATTCTATCATTTCTAGCTGCCAATTTCGAGGCCGAAGCCTAGTTTGGTTTAAATGTGTATCGTTTAGTTGAAACACGGATTCTTTTAAAGGGTTTTAGCGAGCGTTAACCGCACCCGGTCATCTGCCCGACGAAGCCCTAAGGCCCTATGTCTGCAACACCCGGAATGGATTCTCTGGACGTCACCCACCCAAGTACCAATCGGGGCCAATGCTGCTTAACTTCGGTGATCTGACGAGAACCGGTGTTTCCAGCACTGCAAGGCCGCAGACTCGCAGGCCGCGGATTCTTTCAAAGGGTTTTCAAAGGGTTTAACGAGCGTTAACCACTCCTGGTCATCTGCCCGAAGCCCTAAGGCCCTATGCGGATTCTTTCTTTCACATATATATTTATTGAGAGCCCTGGCCCGGAGCCGTACGCCCTGCTTAGTACAAAACACTAAATGCAAAACACCAAACACAGAATACCAAGAATACAGAGAATTCTGGATTCTTTCATTTCGCCCTTCAACAATCGACTTTTTAGCAAAGACATACCACGTCCACGAAGAATGGATATGGAGTTTGCAGAGTGGCATTGTTCCCTAATCACAATGGTTAAAACAATGTAAACAATCAAAATGATCGTTCAGGAACCTGTAACTCCGGAATGGCTCGACCAATCGAAAAAGTGGTCTCTGTGAAGCCAAGGGAAATTTCCGGCTTAGATCATGTTTCAGATTTTAGGTAGGTGCAGTGGTTTTTTCTGAAAAGAACAACACCAACAAGAAGTTAACAGTTTTCAAATTTTCGTGTGGCTCCGTACGTTTACTCTTGCACGGAATTGCATAAGAGTTGGTATAAACTTGGGAAAAGTTGCTATCTACTATCTGGCCAAGTTTGGTCGAAATATATTGAATAGAAACGGAGAAATTAATACTTTTAGTTTTGCTGGAGAGGACTTCAATTATATATATACACTATCGCCGTGTATGATACGCTTAGGTTGGGCAAGTAAATTCATCATATGCACTACAATGGAAGAGGGCGAGCGACCGACAGCGTCAAACAAACGGGTATGGCCTGTAACAATCAGTAACAATCTTAATATTGCTTTAATAATGCTAGCTCTTTTAGCCGACTTGAAGAGTTTCAAAGTTGGTTGAGTAATAATCACTGCATGCACGACGATTGTTGGGTTTATTGCGCTTGGTATCAGAACTGAGAAATTGGCAATTGAGCGTCCCCCAATAAAAAAAAGACATTTACTTCCATGACAAAACAAATCAGCAGGGGTTCAAAGGGAGGGGAAGCGGGGGATAGGGATATTCAGACCACACAATAGGGGAATCTAGGGTGGTGGAGGCGATGGGAAAGGGATTACCCGGGGGGGGGAGGGGGAATCTGACCATAGAATGACAGAGTGCAAGGAGGCAGGCCGCAGGGGATTCCGGAGGAGGAGGCAGGGGGCAGTCGGCGCCCTTTTTATTCCATACTGTCCACTACAGTATTTCGCTCAGGTATGCGGGAACCGGCTAGACCGGAGTATGTTACGCAGGGGGTACAGCTAGTTATTATTATTGTCTATATATTAATTATCAACTATTTCCTAAGTATATCAGCTGCGGAACCTATTAGACAAAGCAAATAAACAAAAAATAAATGCTTGAATTAAAAGTATGGCAGTAAGACACACGTACACTAGTGTTTCGCCCGCCAAGATTCAACAATAACATTAACGTCCGTCCTATCCGGATTAAATATGTGAGCATGGCGACCACCGGAGACATGTGATACATATTCGATAAATCTTTCAATATTCTTCATGTACTGCTTATGTCCTGCGTATCAAACAGTAAAGAAACCCCCCACCCGAAAAAAAAAACATTGGAATTCAGCAGTAAGGTTTCACGTGGACTAAACAGCACAGCAACCCTCCGGTATGTGAAACCTTACAGGTACGTTTATGCGTGGCCCTTTGTTGTTTTGACTTCGGACCAGTTAAACCTTACCTTAAACGTCAAATGAGTTCGATTTTGTTTTCTAACATAAAATATTTTTTCCAGGTTTGGAGAGGGTTCTGAGGTCATGCACCTCCTTTCATCATTTTGTTGCATAATGCTGTTATTTCGTAAGGCAAGTAAGAAGTGTTATTGAGTGTCGAGTTAGCATAGTTGTCAACTGCACTGAATGACCCGAATCCATTTCTCAGTCTATTGATCGCACCGGAATGTTTTCGTCAGTATTGCTGCTCACTTGTCACGCCAAGCTGTCGGCGCTATAGTGTCCGCGGCCTGTTTTGAGTCCTTCACGAATTTATGAGCGGCTACGTCTTCCTGGAAGGGGCGGCTTTAGTCGACGGCCGCCATTGTGTTTGTAACCATCTTGGATATCAACAAGGCACTCTGCTACCAAAAACATACAATTGATTATCTGTGTCGTTCTGGGGCGAACTCAAGATAGGCCGCGGACACTTTAATGATCTAGCTGTCGACCCGTCATTAGGCCTCCATTCCCTCCCCCCCCCTCCCAATCTGTTGACAGTGTTGGATCCATTTCCTTTCTTCGTTTATTACTTATTCTTCACACATTATATAAATTGTGGTGATTTGCTTCATTAGGTGTCGCGACAATTAATGACTTAGGGCAGCAACAATTCCATCACGATTTTCATAGAAAAATTATTATTATCTCAACACGTAATTTCCTATAATTCCAACTCAACTCCCAACCTAACTTCACATTTGTCCAATTTGCTATACAAAATGGCATTTAAGTCGACGAAACTTAACTATCGATTTTGCCCTTTTCTGCCAAACAGGGGCGTGGGAATTGACACGGAGGTTAGCCAGACACGGAAATCAGTTGGGCCTTTTCAAATCTGTCGCTTGTATTATTAAACTGTAATGTTTGCGGTTAACTCGGGTGTGTGCTTTGTTCGTCTGATCAATACGAGATGTTGTGAAAGCTAACGAAACTTTTCATTGACAAGTGTGAGAACTTATAAAACAATAGCTGAGCTCGCTCCATACCTGCATGGCAATAGTTCGTTTTTCTGGTCGCTCAGTGGCGAACTCATTCTCATGCAATGGCAACCTTGCTGAGTTGGTTAGTTTGTATATTTACTGTTTTTCCAAACACTGACTGCAGTAGTGTTTTTAAGAAAGTGGAAAGTGATGTTAAACCATCAGATGCCTACATAAAGATCTTTTCAAGCAATTCTAATATTCAATGTTCCATCGCGTGTTCAAACGATGCGAATTGCAAATCTTTTGCATACGGCTTGGGAAGCTGTAGCACATACAACCAGGTGTATGATTCTAATAAATTGATCAGCGCAACAAGTATGCGATATTATCGTATTTGGGGTAAGTACAGATTAATGGTATTCGTGCAGTAAGGCTTCAAACACGTAGCACAATTCACAAACACTGGCTGTTTATGATAACTTTCGGGGTCAAAGAGGCTCAAGTCCCATTAATTGGAGAGCGTAATGTAAGTAGGAATGAATACCAATTTTCACATATCCACCTCTTATGAAAAGCAT